>ML785162.1:602245-645201 GCA_009831015.1 Picea engelmannii
AGCGCTAAGAGAATTACAGGGACTGATTAGAGGCTCCGTAACTATTACAGTGATCCATTACAACATCATCCTATAATAGTTACAGCTCGAATGGATCCTCCAATTCCGAGCTGCTCTAATACAGTGTAAACAAAGATATGATATAAACTGGCATTCATAAGGCAAGAAGTCTCCAAAGCTCATACATAACCAGAAAAACAATGCTTCATTAAAATTTTACAACCAGGGAGCTCTGCTCAACCATCGATGCTTACAAAAGTGGCCAAAATGCCCACATATACTTGGAACAAAACACTGGAAGCTAAATCGAGGCATTGTATTGAAGACATTACGGCTTCACATTTACTGCGTCTGCAATCTCTGGACGTTCGTGAGCTTCATTCAGACACAATCGTGTTCCATAGGCCCTCTGACTGAATTGACCAACCTGCATTCATTCCTTGGCTTTCCATTTATGGAGGAAACGATGTCCAACTACCCTCAGCTGTTTTAATAACTGTTTCATTGGAATCGGGGAAGGCCCTGGCCGATCTTGTGCCTATAGGACATGGAAATCTTCATACTCTTCCATTTGAATCTCGCTTGGAGAAATCATGGTAGGACTGATGAGTGACATGGAGTGGTGAGTGAACGGTGATTGGGTAGGAAAATGATAGGGCAGATACAAGCGGCAGGATCCATGGGTGTTGAAGTGTACGAGCCAGGTGGAGGAACACAATGGCCGAAAAACTGTGGTTAGCATGATATGGAAAGAAGATGTGGCGACAAAGAACAGACGGCGGATGTATGTGACGAGGCTTCGAGATTTCAGGGATCGGGGTTCACAAGTTTGAAGAGCACGAGTTCCTTGCCTACGGGATCCCCGATATCTCGATATGCGATGAGCTCCTTCTCCCAGGGAATAGCCCCTACCGGCTAGATCATAACCCATAGGACCTGTCCCTGTGCGACCGTGGTCCAACTTTCCATCGGGATTTTGGCGTTTTTTATGACACGATGTTTGTGTCCACTAGACTTGTGATTTCCCGAAACCCGATGGCTTATGGCCGTTGAATTTTTGACAGTCGGCTCCTTGGTGCATAGTCTTCCACCTGTCTTCCACTATCGAAAACTGCCCCCGATATCGGGAAATCAGGCATCGGGATATCGGGATTTCTGTTGCCATGTGCTTGGGACTTTTAGTTCCACGACCCCCGACTCTGTGGGATCTCTCGCCACGTGCCTCTGGATCAGACGACCTGTATTCAGCCTTTAAAGAAAAGAGACTTCTCTGCTGCTAAATGTCGAGTAGATGGGCAACTCCGACACCTCGATGACCATTGATTTTCTTTGCGGACGGATCTCGTCCGTCAATAGCAAGAGTTAGCACGCTCGCTTGATTTGATACTTGGAGGAAAACAAGAATTCTCTCGAGCTGCGCTTGAGCACTATGTGCAACTTGCAGACCCGCGTGCTTCTCGGACTAGGGACAAGATTTACCCCCTGAACTAGAAATATCGCTAACAAACAGTAACAGAACCCATAGAGAATTCAAAGTGGGTGACCATGTTTTCCTAAAAGTGAAGACTAACAGGAGTTCCCTGAAGTTGGGAAGTTGTGCCAAATTGGCAACAAGATTTTGTGGACCATTTGAGATCCTGGAAAGGATTGGGCCAGTTGCATACATGCTTGCATTACCTGCATCTATGACTGTACATAATTTGTTTCATGTTTCACTACTTAAGAAATATGTACCTGATACTAATCATGTTATCGATTGGAATGTGATTCAGGAAGAACCAGAGGGTGTCCTGCAAGTGCATCCTGTGTGCATATTGGACAGGAAAAGCAAACAGCTCTGGAATCGATCTATGGAGCTTGTAAAGGTCCAGTGGACCTTGTATGATCCTGAGGATGCGACATGCGAGCATGAAGATGCTATGTGGGCAAAGTACCCGCATCTTTTTGAAAATTTTGAAAGGGTTACAGAGATAGTGTAAGTTACACTGAGGACAGTGTAGAAATAAGGGGAGGGGGATTTTAGTGTCTCCAAGGCTGAGCCCTGTCATAAATTATGTTCTGAAAGGAATTTTAATTATGTTTTATAGGCTGGTGAGCCAAGTTTTTATAAGCTGGTGGCTTATGTGTTTGTTAGGCTAGGGAGCCTAAGTGTTGAAGGCCAGGATCCTACTGTTGTATATGTAATCATGCAAAACATCTAATAAAAACTTGTAAACACCGCCAGGTGTAGACCGACCATGATGAATAAGTGAAGGGGGATCGAGCTTCCATAGAGAAGGAAAGGGATTAGGGGCTGGAAGGTGGGAAAAGGGGCTAAGTGTTAAGCCTAGGGGGCTTTAGCCTTGGGAATAATATTTTAATATTATTCCAAAAAGGCATGAGCATTTCATGTTTTATCCTAAGTTCCTAACCACGAGGAAGGGGATGTGTGCTGGGTAAATGCATGCAGTTTCCAGGGCGACAAGTGTCATCTCTGACCCATGCAAATAAAATGGTGAATATGAGCCATGATGGGGGCGCTCCTCCATTCCACCCGACGGCCTGATTTCGTATGAACTCTGAGCAATACGACAGATTCAACCTCTGCAGAAAAACCTCGTACATATTTTGAACTGAAAAAATTTTGTTCGTCTGGAGAATCTATGTGTATCCTCTATCTGAGATCAAGCCTGTGCATGGGGTCTCTATCCCAAAGTCGTGATCGTGAGCCATTCGACCATTGTTGATCCTATAGGAAAGTCGTGTAAGTTCTCCCTATTGATTCTTGTGGCCATGCAGTGCTGGACTGCGGGCGGCTTGTTGGCTAGTGGAGAAACACTCCCTCTAGGAGAGAGAGTGTACAGAGGAAGGAGAGAACTCCTGGAAGGAACCTTGTAGCTGCCACAGAGCCCAAAGACTTCCAGTCTGGCCTGTTGTTGTAACCCAAGCCAAGGGAGGTTAGCAACCAAAGGACTGTCCAGGTGACAGAGAAGGTGTATACTCCTGGGGTGGAACAGGCATGTGAGGAATGGGGGTTTGTGGGAAATGAGCATGAGAGGTTCCTGGGAGAGAATTCCATCCTTGTGCCTATGTGTTGTTTCCCTGTAACCTCAGCCTAGCCTAGGATTCCTTGTCTTGGGGTGGAGCTTAGTCCTAGCTTATGGGTGACCCACTGTTGAGATGATGAGCAGTGTGGTCTAAGGCTGGGAGGTTCATGGAAGGCCTGCACTTGGTTGGTGGAATCTACCACTGTTCAAAGATAAGTACCAAATGATGCTTTAATTATGTTTCTGTATCTCTGTGTATTATAATCATCATGTATTCTGCTGTGTATATGAATTGATGTTAAATAGTGTTGATTGTTGATGATGGAAGTAAATCATATGATTACTCTGTGTTGAATGCGTTTAACTTGTTTTGAATGAATGTAATTAATTGTGAGTAAGAATGTTGTTATTCCACGTAGTAACACCTACACAGTAGTGAGTGAAAAGTGGTGTTACACCTCCACATATATGGTTGGCATAACAGAACATAATAGGCTTTTAATGGGGAAACATCACATAATACCTCATATATTATCTAACCTCTAATCTTATTCCTTACAAGGAGAAACTCGACTTTTTATATCTTCTTCCTTGTCTATCCTTAGAAAAATGTATTAAGAATAGTTTAGAGAACTTGCAATTCTCAAGTTGTTCTAACTATCAATTAAACAAGGAATTTGGTTTCAAACAACGCTCTCAAAATATCACATAGTTTCCTGTATTACATTATTTCCACATCATCTATTACAACCAAATATGTCTGCAACGAGGATTAAGAGATGATTCTAATTTCTTCCCACAAGACATCCCATATTTGTTTTGTCAACCAACCATGATCTCAAGATTGACATGATTGTTATAGTAAACAAGATCTACTTGTAGAGGAGATTGTTGGTCCCTTCAGATTCACCAAAAATCAAGGGATTATAGTTGTGCTATGTCTTTACCCAAGATAGAAACATCATCACAAAATAGGAACGATAACATTGCAACAAATTAGGAGTAGAAACACACTAAAGTACCAGGAGTAGTGGGACCATGATATACTAGGAGTAGTATCACATTGATGAAACTAGAACAACAACATACATGTCCCATAATAGCTTGGAGTAGCATCTTGACATACCACTTTCATGAGTGAATGAAAAAAGGCCCATTTCTCCTTAATACACTAGCATAATTCAATAAAATGAAATGAAATTTTGGAAAACATACCTTGGAAAAATGCATTGAATTATAGACAATGGTAAGCTCATAAATCATTGCAATGGATGGAAAGAATTAGTTAAAGGGATAAATCATAGGTAAATAAACGATGGCATTTCTAGTTCCCAACCATTATCTCTTAGGCTTGGGTTTATAAATGTTTAGACTTACAATGAAATCCTCTAAATGAATGTGCTTAATGCAATAGTTACATTTTTTTCTAAGTAATAGCAATGATCATGTTGGAAAGAATTAGGTTTTAATTTCCAACATTTACTTAAATTTCATTTCCTAGAAGTGATTAGTCAATTTCATTTCCAATACTTAATTAATTTTCCTTTCCTACAAATAGTTAATTGATTTCCTTTACGAAAGTGTGAATTTCATTTCATGTAGACCTACCCTTAGTCAATTTATTTCCTACAAGAGTGATTGTCGTTTTCTTTCCAAAACTTGTAGAGTCTTTCCAAAACTTGTGAATTATTTATAATTTTCCTGTAAAGGCAATTACTGAAACTACAACTACATATTATATCAATAAAAGAAGAATCGTGGCCTGCATATTTATTGTGTGGTAGCTCACAAGTTCCAAGAGAACCTTGGGTTGAGAATTCATATATCCTTGATTGCCTTGCTATTTAATTAGAGAGGTTTTTAAAAGGCCCATTAATAGTCAAATATATCCAACTATGGTCAACAAAAGATAGAAAAACATGGAAAACCAAAGTCAACCATGGTCAACCACACTAAAATAAAATAGATATTTCATTACTAATTATATTGATATTTTAATTGACAAATTTACTAATCCTCCCCATGCACATTGGTTGTCAACTAGCATAACCACATAATTAAAAGTGGTTGATATATATTGATCGATGACATTAGATTTGAAATGTGGAAAATGGCGTCAATCAACATATATCAATCATTTTTAACTATGTGGTTGTGCTAGTTACTCATTCGTTATTTTCATATGGCTATAACATTGATGGAGATAATTAGGTTCAACTTGTATATTTTGTTTTCACGGGTTCTTTTTATTGTCCAATTTCATAGTTTTGTTGATTATCAAGAGGTTTTAGAGGAGGGATCTTGGTTTGGGGAAGAGCAGGTCATTTTGTTACTCCATGGTTCCCAAAATTTAACCCATCCAATATGTTTGTCGCAAAAATATATATTTGGGTACACCTCTCAAATCTACTATTACACTTTATTAATAGTTTTTGAAGACATTAAGAATATTTTGTGCAAATATTTTAAAACTAATATAGATGAGATTAAGCTAGGTTTTTTTACATATGCACATATATCTATGAAAAATGACATTAGTAAGGGATTGCTATATAAATTGATATTTCAAATGAAAATATCAATATGTCCTCATGAATTGGATGATGAAAATCCATTGTTTTAGTGTTGGATTTGTCAACAAGAAGGAATTTGCAAGACTCATGTCCTCAAGCACTAGTTTATTCTAAAAATAAAACATGACATAAACCAAAACCCAAAGGATTACAATAATTTGAGCAACCAGTGTCAGATGGTGAAGAAGAACAAAATGTAGAAATCAATAGAGTACAATTCTAGAAAATGATATTAGTGGATGTTGAATAGTACAAGTTAAGGAATCAATTCTCTCTGCAATCCATAGAGAAGAAGACTAGAATAACTTGATCTCTACAATCCATAGAGAAGAAGAATAGAATAACTTGGTGTTGATAGTTGAAAATGAAGAACCATCAAAGAGAATGAAGAGACTTCATAAATCTAATAATTATGATCTTTCAAACAAATATTTACCATCCTATAAAATGTTTTTTACATGATTTTAATAAAAATTTAAAATTATTATGATCACTCAGCAACTAGCAAGTATTATGACAATGATCATGAGATTAGAGGACCTCCCTTGATGTATTCGGTAAGGGCAAACGCAATAAGACCAAGCATGGAAAAATGCCCATTCAACATCTCTGCTTCAATAGACATTATCGCTTCTGATTTTCTCTCTTTGGAGCTTCCCTTGAACATGGGTATCAACGAAGCAACTGAGAAAAGAACCACGCTTCCAAAAAACAATGGAACTCCTCGTGTGGTGTTATAACCCTAATTTGTACCATACATGCTTACTTGGCATCAGGCCATCTCAGATCCCTTCTTTGCCAAAGAATTGTTGAAAAACTCTTTAAAAAACCTCTTTTATAAGGGCCCACGCGCCCTACTCCATTACTGCACGCGTGTACATGCCATCTGACCTAAAAAAGCCTGTGTGGACCTACAAAAGCATGAAAAAAGGAAATTTGTCGATGGAACACACAGCTTTGGGTGAGTTAACTGAAACTCCCGGCCATGCATGACCGAGGGTTCATCCAAATACCTAGCTTCTTCTAGCCTATAAAAGAAGGGTTAGGGGTCCCATTTGGAAGAGGAGAATAAGGGTAAAGAAACTCTACCCAATTGCACATTCCCATTTTCCCAACCCTTTAGCAATCCTTGTGCAAGAAGAGATACAGAGGAAATAAGTTGGAGGACATTTGAAGAGGAGCCCAGGATCAGGTTCATGGAGCAGTGGCCCATCTCGACATTGTAAGTTGATTCATTAAAGTTAATAATAAAAAAATGTTATTCCCGTCCCACTATATGAGTTCTTCATAGTTTAGTAAATATATGTTTGAATATCTAACCCATTAGTCTGTAGGTAAAATGCATGTGTAGTTTGTTGCTTGTTTTGTATGTACGTCAGCCTTGGGAGGAGAGCTACTAACAAGCGATCAAGCATGAAGAAGGATTGACATCAAACGTCCGGAATAAGGTATGTTGGTCTAACCATGTATTTGCTGAAAAGAAATGGGGATTAGGTCTAGGGACAAAGGTAGAAAGTAGGTTTCTTTTGGTCATATCTGCATGCATAATATAACCCTATTTTCTAGTCTATAGGGGGATTTCCCACCACAACAGAATTGGCAGCCGTACTGGGGAAGTCTCTAGGGTTCCTGGGAATTTTATTTTTGGGGTATTTTTAAAAAGACTGGTTTTATTTCCTATTCTTTGAAGTCTGAGCTGAAAGAGATTCTGGTCTTCCATACCATCTATCTCTGTTTCTTTGCTCAACTGTAAATTTTTTTTGAGACCCACAGAGGTACACGCAGCCTGCATAAGGTCTGCACACATGTACCCACGCCCTACTTTCTTACAACCCACATGTAAATGCAAGATGAAGAAGTAACAATAGCGTGTATGATTCCAAAATTTTTTTGAGGCAATCATCCTATTCCCTGTCAGAATTAGTCATTCTCAGGGGTTTTCTAGAACTCTTTCTAGTCTTGGTTGTTTGCAGTCTATAGCTTAGGGTTCATCTCAGATTGGTTTGTTTTACGAATTTTTTCCTTACATTGTTTGTTTTTTTCTGCTTAAGAAAGTTTATAAGCCTTCAAGAGATCCTGGTTCTCAATATCAATGGTCTCTTCCTGGTTTGGATTGTCTTTTTTTATTTTGTTTCATAGTTTTAGAGATACACGTGGCCTATATAAGGCCATCACACATGTACACACCCTCTGGCTCTACACAACTCGCATGCACAAGCTTGTTGTTGAGTTGTCAGTAGTGAAGGATATTTTTTTTTGAAGGAGAGGCAGTCACCTTTTCCCTTGACAAGAGCTATACCTCTCAGGATCTTGAATCTTTGTCTTAGCGGTCAATAGCTTAGGTTTGATCTCAGCCATAGCTTTCTTTTTTCATTTAAAAGTTTTCATCAAGATTTTATTTAGGGTTTTTAGACAAGTGTGAGAGTCCTTTTTTAAGTTGCTAATGTGTGATTTCTTGAAGTGATTCTTTGCGATCTATGATTAGGCAAAAAAAATTTCTTGGTTTTTGACTTGTTGATATTTTTCCGTTTTGCTTTGTGAGCATTCAAATTAAAAAAAAAAAATCTTTCATTTTCTTGTTTGGTTGAAAAGTGTTGTTTTGCATTAGTAACCAGGGAAAAGTCTTTTCTTTCATAAGTTATTTGTATTTTATTTATATCATACGTAGCTCGTAGTCGACTAAAATTATTTTGAGTTTGTTGTTCAAAAATCTTAGAAAATTGTCTAAATTTGAAAAGTTGTTTAAAATTTGCGTTAAGTGAAGTTTTTTGTTTCCAGCTTTCTTTTCATTTTTCCTTTCATCTTTCAAACATCACTAGTTTCACCTTCATAACCTTTGAAATTAGACAAGCCATAAAATTAACGCTAAATCTAAAATTCATTAGACTTTTATGTTTGTAGGGTTAACCAACTAGTTCAGGATTAGGGCCTTGGATTAGGTTGGAGAGGAAACTCTTCAAGGCCACTAAAATCAAACATTGGAGTCTGAGTTAGGGAGTGTCCAAGTATAGTATCATGAAAGTTATCCAGGACCCTCCTCTAACACTGGGGATAAACACGAGGTCGCGTGCGGAAAGGTAGTGGAGATAACCCCTCCAAAGATGGACCAATCGTAGTGGAGAACACATATAGAGGGCTTGCCTTGGGATTCTGTCGATTGCATTTTCCATGGAGCTTTGTGGGTATTGAATCCATTCGAGGTCCTCAGTTGTCTTCCGGACCACTTGCTCTCGATACCCTTGACAGGTTTTGGGCTCGATACCATGCTCATTATGGTCTACCCAACTTTCAAATGTACCCTCCTGGTGACTGTTCGTGCACTGGCAACCTAGTTGCCTATATTTTTAGGGACATACACAGGTGACTGTGGTGGTATACTATAGTACCTAGGACATACATTGGGTCACGCTTTGTAGAGTATACCTGGAGGGTGTTTTCATGTTCGAGTTGCACTTGCACCGGTAAGTTGCTCTAGTGTTGGTTGTTATAACTATTCTTCCAATTAATTTAGCATTTGCATGTCTTATCTTATAAGGACTTTTTTAGTGTGTGTTGCTTTTGAATGATTAGAATTCCCTAGAGTGTCTTTGATATTCTCACACAATGGAGGATCATGAGCTCCATTGGTCACAGAGGCTTCTTAGCCTATCGTCGGTTACATTGGATCCACCCCCGCCACCACTAAGGCAAAAGCTAGACCAACAAGGGTCTTTTGAAGCGACCGAGTCACAATAAATTGTGCTCGACCAACATCCAGAGGAATCGACCATTTTAGACCTTGGAGTGAAAGATTTTGGTCTGGTTGAAATGTCCACCACTGATCCTTTGGCACCCACCATCATACTGATTCATCCTTACGAGTGCCATATAGTGTTGCACGCAGCAATGGAAACAAATGTTGTTACTCCTTCTGGGAATTCTTCAATTCCCACTACGGTTGTCACCACAGGAGAGTTTCCACCTCCTAACCCACCGTCACCAGTTCGAGCCACCATGGTCTCGACTGCCTCTACATCACATAGTGGTATGATCCAGTCTCTAGCAATGGCCACAACCCCTTTCACACCAAGTGCGATAGTCCCTCTGTTCTCATACGGGATGCATAGTTCAAATACAAGTCTTGTACTTTCCTACTCCACTTCACAGACTTCAGGTCTGGGGGTAGGGAGCTCTAATTCTCCTCTGCAAGGACACATGGGGGGCACTCCTTCTTTTAACACTTTCCCTTACGGGGGAGGTCATATACCTCCTTTTTCCCCTTCACTCGGTGGCATGCATCAACAATCCGTCGTGCCACCTGAACACCATAGTTTACTTGGAGTGGGGAGTCAAGGACCACCTTCACATAATATGTCGGTAGGTTCGACACCGTTTTATTTGTTCGGTGCATTTGGTAACAACGCCTTCTCATCAGCTACTTTCCTGACTGAGGGCAATCTCAGTTTTGGAAAATCTATTCCAATGCAGGGTACTATTCCTGCACAGGGGGCACACCCAGGAACTTCTTCTGCATCAGTGATCTGGATTATTTTCGGCACGAAATGAGAGAGGAGATATAATAAATAAATGCACAGAGATATCGTGGATATCCAGTAATATAACATAAATATATCAGAGATGCAACCATAAACACAGAGATACAGTAATACACAATTTATATTAATGAAAGAAATGTACAGAGACTATAAAAATACAGAGTGAAAGACTCGCTAGAATGGTGGCAACTTATCTCTGAGAAGAGATGTGACGGATACTCGCATTCGAAAGAAGATGATTACAATGAATCTCTAGAGGCCTTTTTACAATAGACGAGAATGCCAAAATTCATAGACATCCAAAAACCTAACCCTAGGAGATGAAGCGCCAAAAGTCATGTGGGCCCCATTTGGGTAAGTTAGTACATCAACTTCCCGGGGTCATAACTTTTGCATACGATCTCCGTTTTAGGCGTGTGATAGCTCGTTGGAAAGGTATCGTCGAGGAGATTCATTTTGGGGGGCTCAATTATGCCTTCAGCTATCATTGAGAACCTTGATCTCGAAAAAACTTTATTTGGACCCTCAAAATGGCCCCGGAAGTTAAAACCTGCTAAAAATAGTAAATTGCCAAAATGGCCAGAAAACTGTTTTGAGCCATTTGGAAAAGGTGGGTGGCCACTGATACCCACCTGGATCAATTAGGGCCTTGGAATTCTTGGCAGGGATCCATTCCCCCATTCAGAATGTCGATATGGGGTAATTCTTTCCACAATCAATGGAACCTCGAAAAAAGTACTATGCCTATCCCCATGGAACCGACATGGGGCAACCCTTCCCAAAGTCCTTCGAATGTAATGCATAACCAACCATATATGTCCTATTTTGGAAATCAATCGATGATGTCCCCTCACACGCAAAATCCATACATTGGCCATGGCCATGGTTTTTACCAAAATCCAGGCCAGCATCCAAACTTTTCCTGGCAACCTGGTGCCAGTCAAACTCTAGTTCCCTTTTTCCCAGGTTATCACCAACAACCCAAACTACCTTTCGTGGCAACTTTGCATTTGCTAGACTTGATATGGTTGTTGAATAACCCTATCTATCATGATCCACATTGGCCTCCTATGCCAACGAAGTTGCCTTCGGACATCCCAAAGTTTGAAGCCAAGCCTAACGAAGATCCAGGAGATCATGTGACTACCTTCCATCTTTGGTGCTCATCTAACTTGTTGAAAGACAACTCCATACAGTTGCGATTGTTTCAACGTACTCTCATTGGAAGTACCGCGAAATGGTACATTGAGCTCGACCGCTCAAGATTCTCTTCCTTTGGTGAATTGGCCATGGCTTTCCTAAACCATTTCTAGTTACCTGTGAGATACAATGCTAGCACAGAATTGTTGGCCAATTTTTCACAAACAAAAGCGGACCGTATCTCTGATCACATCCGAGAATGGAGACACTAAAAGAGTTTAATTAAGGTACTAGTCCCACCAACATTCCTACTCTAGTGGTTCCTTAAGTCTTTGGTACCATAGTTGTCCAAAGAGGTCGCGACGTTGGGAGTATTTTCTGAAGAAGACGCCATCATGAGAGCTCAACAAATTGAGCTAATCTATTCTCAGTCCAGTTTATTATACAAGATCTTGCCAAATGCACCACGCTCAATACTTGATAAAACCAAACAGAGAGTTGGACCACGTGCCGATGGTATTATTGGTTCAGCACAAACAAATCCCGCTGAGCAACTAACGAATCAGTTGCAACAATTGTCTATACAACACATAATGGCCATCCAAACTATTGCTTTGGCTTCTCCCCCTACCAAAACATCGAATGCACACATAGTGCAATCGACTAATCCAAAGGCCACCCAACAGCCTGAAGGAAAGAAAAAACAATGAAAGAAAGGTAAGGGGGATAAGAAACCCACCAATAATGATGGCGAGGGAAATATTTAGAAACATAAGACGAGGTATCCATGAAACCTATGTGCGGAGGACCACTCGACCCACCTTTCTCCCCAGCTTGCAAAGGCCCAAAAGTTTGTGACACAACAAGAGCCTGTTGTGTTAACCAATCCATTCCAACATGGGTAAAATCTAACCCAAGCTTCTACAAGCATGGAAGGGGGTAGCCAAGGACCCTCACCGTCTTTTAACAACCCCGCATCCATGAATGTATATATGGTGAAGGGTGATGCTTTTATATCAACTAGAGTGCATGACTATAGTAAACCCAACACTTCTAAGAAGGGAAAAGAAGTCGAACTCCCATCTCTTCCTCTATAGATTGAGAAGACATTGGGTGAAACAATGACATGCATCCCCAAAGGCACGTTAGAAAAATCTTCTCACAACCCAAATGCAAGGTCCACCCAGAAATATTCTATGGTGGAAAATTTATCACAAACCCCTTGTGTGATGTCCACTTTGGAGGTCCTCTAAAGCTGCCCTTCCCAGAGGAAAACCTTGTTAACCGATTTAGGATCTACCGAAACTTGTCTTTTGGGTACAATCATGCTAGATACAACTGACCTAAAACCTCATCTGCCTTACCACGTAGCATTTCAGATAGTAGTGGCCTATCCCACGAAAACGTTTACTTAGAATATCTTCCACATGGTGGTTGATGAGGGAGCCTCGACATGCATTATGTCATTGGCATGTTGGAAGGTCGTTGGCCAGCCCGTTTTGTCTCTGTCACCTACTCTCCTCACTGCTTTCGATGGTCACTCATTCTGACCACATGGCATCATTCCCTCTTTCCCCATGTAGTTAGGAGGGAAGACCATGTGTGTCGAGGTAGAGGTAGTCAATGCGCCCCTCGACTATAACCTCTTGTTAGGAAGGAGTTGGACTTATTCCATGCAAGTTGTGGTTGCCACAGTTTTTCGGGTCTTGTTGTTCTCACACGAGGGCCGGATAGTGACCATCGATCAATTGTCTTTCTCCAGACTTGACCCTTCATTGGGCGCATCCACAGTCCTAATGATTGATAATCCTTAACCAGGTGTAGTCAACGTAGGGGTTGGTTTGTTCCCATCTTTGATGGGTACCTTAGATTACCCGCCCACTCAAGGCAATATCAAGTTTATATCCAGTCACCATAAAGTTGAGATTTTTCAAGTTTTGTCATTCTGCACGACTTACTTCAACAATTTATGGATGCTTCCTTCCCCATTGGTCACAATGGAATAGAGAACCCGGGAATGTCCATGCCCTTGTCTGCAGTTGAAGTAGCGTACTCTTTAGTCCAACAAGCTTCAGCCAACACTGATCCAACTCTTGCACAAGAGTTCGATCCGTTTCTAGAGTCTATTTGGGCTCAGGGTTCTCTCACTGACATCAATTCATTAGACTTAGCATTTCCTTCTGATGAAGCTGTAATTGAAGCAATGACTAGTCTGGACAAACCCTGGGAATATCTTCATCACAGATCATACTTCCTTCCAGAGTTAAGCAGAATCGAAGCAGGGGAATTCACTTTGACTATGACTAGAGATAGGTCTTGTCCTATCAATCCTTTGGCTACTCATGTTATTTATGCCAAGGGTAATATGGCAAGTATCGCTGAAACAGTACCTATAAATCTCTCCAAAACCCCTGGCATCGTAGATAATGTTTTCTTCCAAGCACACTGCTCCCCCGAGGAGATACCCAGCATTGACCCACAAAGTGTCAATCATGAGCTAACTTTGTTGATTTTCAAGCTTGCTTTGAGATTCGAAAGCAAAATTCGTCGAGACTGCATTTATGCTTTTTGATCTCATCCAGATTAACTGAGAAAAGTTACCTCTACAGGTCTTCTTTTAATCCCTTTCAAACCCGCTAAAGATGAAAAGATTGTTGAGGGATCTTGTGGCCTTTCATGCTAGTTAAACTAAAATTTGAAGTCACGTCTGTCCAGCGGTAGTTTACCCCTTTTTCGATCTGGATGGTCAACTATACGAACAAAGGTATACTCTATGGAACTTCAGTTCTCTAGAAGAGTCTCCACAGGTATAATTTTACCCCTTTTTTGGGCCTGAGGGACTATACTTACGAAAAAGGAGCCCCCTCGGAGTCCATAGTTAAGCTCTTTTCAGACTCCCTAAAATTGAAAATATCATCAAGTGACCTTATTCTTTCACACTCATTAAACTGGTCTAGAAGAACATTCCTAACGGAGTCCATAGTTAATCTTTTTTCAGACTCCCTAAAAATGAAAAAATGGCCGAGTGATCTTGTCCTTATCACACTCGTTAAAATGGTTTTGAATAGATGTCTTGTCAGTGCTAGTTTACCCCTTTTTCGAACCGACTAGACTACCTTCAAAAAAGGTACCCCAATGGAGTCTCCTTTTATGTTTTTTCAGACTCTCTAAATACAAAAAACCATCGATCTTACCTTCTCTAGGCTCGTTAAACTTACATCAAAGGACGTTACCATTGTGTGTTTTGTTAACCATGTTTTCATACCTTATATGCCAGCCTTGTAGCACTTTTCTTCTGCGTCTTAACACCCTTGGCCCCTGGAGAATTTTTCCTGAGTATCATTATTCTGAACATCAGTCTTGTCCTTGTGCCTTTAACTTTTATGTTTTTAACACTCGTTCCTCCATTGTAATGTAATGTTCCTTTATTCTTTTTTCCAAAATTATTGAAAAAGACAAAAAAATCAAATATACCCCAAAAAGAGGAAGGGAAAAGTATTTTCTTTGTTGGCGGCATAATGAGTCGCCCTTGGACAAAGCACATATGTTCTTTTTTTCATCAAACTATGGGATGTAATATGACCTTAGCAAGTTGTTCTCGCTACATAGATTTGTGTCCTCCTCCATTTGGTTATTCTTCCAAACATATGGAGAGTTTGCGTTGCCTCCTACTTCATAAACTTATGATTAATTCCATGCTGCCTAAGTCTCATCATTTGTCATTTTGTTTTCCAAGGGAATTCTACCAAGCCTGAGTCATCCCCTCTGCAATTTGTCTCTTGTCCTCATACCCGACCATCATGAATGTCCAATCAAGTCCTTGTTCAAAATCAATGAAGCCTTCAGTCCGATCATCAATATTATCTAGTCCATGACCGACGAGTCGTCGAAGACCTCTGGGTAGTGAAGTAGTACACTCATATTACACTCCTACCTTGATTTTTGAAGATTTTGAAATTGTTTCTCAAGATCTGAAGATCTCATCTCCAGCCATCAGGCCTTATCAACTTCTAGAAGATGGATACTCTATATGTATATCTTTTTTATTTCGAGATGCAGCTCTGCTATGTATTGTTTGCGGAATACACTTTATATAGTTATTTGACATGGATATACAGTGTATTTGATTGGTAGCCATGATTCTATTTTATCCCGAGCATGGGTATGCCCGCCTCGGTGAGACATTTTTTATTTTGCAGACGACGCCTCTCGGTTCCTGGTCCCTGGGATCACTTGTTCGGTGTATCAATAAAGATTGGTAATGTATTTAAGCCATCATATGCTCTTCTGACCTCACACATTAGGGGGTATATGTTATAACCCTAATTTTCACCATACATGCTTTCCTAGAATCAGGCCATCTCAGATCCCTTCTTTGCCAAAGCATTGTTGAACAACTCTTTAAAAAATCTCTTTTATAAAGGCCCATGTGCCCTACTCCATTACTACATGCTTGTACATGCTAGCTAACTTAAAATAGCCTGTGTGGACCTACAAAAGCATGAAAAAAAGAAATTTTCCGATGGAACACACAACTTTGGGTGAGTTAACTAAAACTCCTGTCCATGCATGGTCGAGGGTTCGTCCAAATACCTAGCTTCTTCTAGCCTATAAAATAAGGGTTAGGGGTCCCATTTGGAAGAGGAGAATAAGAGTAAAGAAACTCTTCCCAATTGCACATTCCCATTGTCCAAACCCTTTAGCAATCCTTGTGCAAGAAGAGATACAGAGAAAAGAAGTTGGAGGACATTTGAAGAGGATCCCAGGATCAGGTTCATGGAGTAGTGGTTGGTCTCGACATTGTAAGTTGATTCATTAAAGTTAATAATAAATAAATTCTTTTCCCGTGCCACTATATGAGTTCTTCATAGTTTAGTAAATATATTTTTGAATC
Source organism: Picea engelmannii (assembly GCA_009831015.1). Classification (NCBI taxonomy): domain Eukaryota; kingdom Viridiplantae; phylum Streptophyta; class Pinopsida; order Pinales; family Pinaceae; genus Picea; species Picea engelmannii. The sequence continues at coordinate 618,414 of ML785162.1, forward strand.
TCTAACCCATTAGTCTGTAGGTAAAATGCATGTGTAGTTTGTTGCTTGTTTTGTATGCAGATCAACCTTGAGAGGAGAGCTACTAACAAGCAATCAAGCGTGAAGAAGGATCGACATCGAACGTCTGAAACAAGGTATGTTGGTCTAACCGTGTATTTGCTGAAAAGAAATGGGGATTAGGTCTGGGGATGAAGGTAGAAAGTAGGTTTCTTTTGGTCATATCTACATGCATAATATAACCCTATTTTCTAGTCCATAGGGGGATTTCCCACCACAATAGGTGGCCAGTTGAGATAAGAGGTCTTTCCCACTTGCTACCTCAAACTTGATAGCTGAGATGACTCTAATCATGGACAATCTTCCATTTATGGTCTCTAGGGATGGCCCACCTAAGGAAAATAGGTCCTTAAACTTTGGGCTCACCTACAGTAATCCACTCAATTTATTTTGATGCATGGCTAGTGCAGTGCATGTCCATGTAAAAATTGATAATTAATCGCTTACTATCATAGGGGACGTAGAAGTGGATTTCTCTGACTCCTTCCGCTCTGACTCCTTGATGATATTTTATTTTCTTTGGGACCAAAATATTTATTATATCAACTGCTTGCAATGCCCCACACAATTATTGATCGAACACATAAACAAAAACTTCCTAAATATGTAACAAGAATATGAAAACATGCTTTTGTTTAGTTTAGTTTTTGTTATTCAGATGATGCTCAAGTTATGGCTATGGCATCCAATAACTGAGAACATATATATATATATATCTTGACCAATTTAATCCACCTCTAAAAAATAAAAATAACAACGAAGCATTAAATGTTTTTTCGCATATATGATGCACATCAAGAATATTTCATTCAACCATTTGATCTAGCAACACAGCTGATAAAAGAGGATTGGTATTGCTTAAAAACCACACTATTGCCAATGCAAGTTTGAATAAAACCAAGTAATTGTACTGTGCATACAACACACACTTTCACTAAAGGCCATGCACTAAGAGGAAAGGTGATGCATATAGAATAAGGGTGAAGCAAATGTGTTTCTTATCTGTAAATTGATCGATGGTCTAACCTATATATGTGTAAAACACAATTTAGCATACTCACATCTTGCTCTTGGTTTTTTTGTAATGCCAAGTCTTCGATGTATTTGTCTTGAATACTTTGTGGATAATTTTCTAGTCAAAATCCTTCTTACTTCGATACTTTTGAGGTTGGACAAAGGTTTTGCATTGGTGAGAAACTGCACAATAATAAGCAGCATGAATTATCTGCACAAGCATTAAAAATACAAAGTACTCGTTGTTCTAGCGATATTCCTATGCCACTGCCAAAGTGCCCAATACATTCTTGCACCGAGTGCCACTAAATGTTCATACCTATACTTGGTCTACCTCAGACAATATATTTTTAATCCTTGTGTTGCAAACACACACGGGTAATCCTACCGCATTGCTACACTTTCGTACCACTGCACTTCAAACAGTTATGCATCCTTGATTGTGACAAGAAATGTAACTTTCCATATAGGTCATTTATTTATGGTAAATTGATTTTCTCTGATTTAGCAGAAAACAACCTACAACTAGAACCATTGCAAAGAAATTTCGATTGCAAAATTTAATAAACCAAGTAATTGTATTATGCATAGAGCACACACTATCAAACATGATGAGAGATGAAAAACTACAGTAGTGTAGGAAGAGAAGACGTAAGCATTCTCCTCACAATATTTGAATATAGACCATGTGATAAATAGACAAAGAATCCCCTCTATGCAATATACACCTATGTAGAAGTATTGATGACATCACTATGTTAATTGTACAAGTGTCTATGCAACCAACTTTGCAAATGTGAAACCATAAGTGACATGAATTTTCAGCGTAAGGCTTTGTTGAGGAAAAGATATGAATTGATCTTACTCAACCATTTTCAGACTTTACTTGGCTAAATAAAAGTAGACGGGAATATCACCCTATGTGTATAGCCAACAAAGTAATATCCTAACTCACAAGTATTAATTACGAGTGCTTAGGATAGTCCTTTATCAACAAAAAGCTTGCTGGAAATTCACTTTTTATGTAATTTTCTGAACATAATAGTTGCCGAAATAAATGTAATAACAAAAGTAAATACACCAAGATGATGATAAAGGTGATTCAGACATAAATAAATCCTTTATTTCATTCCAATTCACCAAAGAGTCATTTTATTTACAAAATCTCATAAAGAAATCTTGGACGAAAGTCAAACTTAGACATCCCCAATGGAACATACAGAAGGACCTCTGACAGAAAACCAAAACTAAACTCTAAAAGCTAGATCATATTGCCATAGATTGTTTCCCACTCGACTCTCCACAATATCCTTTATCAGTCATGAAAATTAATTTACAAACAAACAAGTCTACACAGACTATCAAAGATAGATCAACACCTCTGAAAAACAAGTGTCTAAATGATTTGATTCAACCCTGAATATTGTTGTCTACAATAAGACCATGCTATCACAAAAGAGAATTAGGTTGTGATGAATATGTGAATGAATGAACACTGAACTATCTCAACATAAACTCAAAGAGAAAACCTTAACATCCTTTTGCTTCTATCCTTCTCTTGTTCCTCCCTTTTCTTTTGCTTTTAACAAATTAGAATTGGTTGAAGTAGTTGAACCAACTCATTAGTTAAGCTAACTAAAGACTCAACTAACTTTAGTTAGGGGGGAAATTAATAATCATAATAGGTTCATAAATAAATAATAACTAGTAGGTAGGATCCCTTATGACTCCTTTTAGTTCATAACAATCATAACAATTATAACATAACCATTAGTTAAGCAAACACACCTCCTTGTGCCTCCCCTCAACATATTTACTTTTGGCAATTTTATCTCATGAAATTTGAAAATATTTCAAAATAATACTCATATATCCAAAATAAAATATGTTGTCCAAAATCCATGAAGTCAACTGTCATAAAACAATAGATAACATTAAATTCAAAAGCCATATTTTCGAGTATGTGATGCAACCCTTCCTTGGTTTCTCCTGTCGCCTCTTGATTTTCCCGAATTTTCCTTAGGTTGGGCAGATCCTTTAGGATTTATCTCACTAATCACATGGGAGAAATCGTCCCTCAAATGCATCTGTGAAAACACAAATTTGTCAGAATCAATGGAGGGTGAAGAAGGGGCAGCAGTGGATTTTCCTTTATCAAATGCATGGTGGGCTTCAGTCCTCGGTTTCTTGCTAGAATGGGATGATTGCACAGGTGAGTGGTTAGGGGCATCTTGGACAATGGGGTTCAAATGTGGAGGAGCAAGCAAGGTCAATTTGGGCCAGCCATGATGTTGGGAGACTATCGGGTGGACAATCTCCTGCCATCCATGATTTTCAGGGACCTCAGGTTGTAAGGAGACATGAGGAGGTACAAGGATACAGTGGGATTGTGGGGCTTGGAAAGGAGGCCTTTTAGGCCTAGGTTATACTATTCCCTGCCCAATCCAGTTAAATAATCTAGCGTGAAACAATTGGCCAAGCTCTTATGAATCAACATCAAAATGTATGGAGAACCTGGGCCTTCTTGGGCCTTAGTTCCAGTTACCTCTACCTCTATTTCCTCGACCATGGCTTCCCTTATTGAAAAAACTCATCTTGCATGTGTAATTGATTATAAAATAGTATTTTAAATAATCATTCATGACAACTCTTAAAAATACGAAATAGATTTGGCTCAAAATGTATCAGGCTCATGTAATCCAATCCATATAATTGTTTTAATGTTAATCAATGAGAAAGGGGGTGAAAAAGGGTTCAGGGATACATGAGGGGTTTTTAATTAGCGAAAAAAATGATATAATGAAAGGGGAGAAGAAATGGTCACTACTCAATGACAACAACAATCAACTGTAAGACAAGCCAATAAAACATCGTTGCAATTCACGCAAAACAATGCCACTTTCATATATCTCAACACAGAACTTCCCTTGGCTGTAATCAATTTCAGAATAGGGGGTGAAGAAGGATATGGATATGTAAAGGGTTTGTAATTAGCGGAAACTGATATCATGGAAGGGGAAGAAAACGATTATTGTTCATGAAATTAATCAAGTGATCCATAAAAAATTCTGCAATAAGACTAGATGCACCATCTAATCAACAATCATTTGCCTAAATAACAATCCCTATACATTTAACTAGTTTACTATTCATTAATCAAAAACTTAACATAGTGCTATTGCAAAAAAGTAAGTTTTCCATATGATTTGTAACAGGCATTGTTTCCACATTATGCATTTTATAACAATTTACAAACAATCCCCAATTCCAATCTGTTACTATCAAAATCAACCACTGTCTAGGCATTTCTTCAATCCATGACTATACTCCATAGTCATGTTTTCAACGAAGTCACTATTTCTTGCAATAGAGCCCATCAAATTTTGCAATGATATCCATTCTCATATATATAGGTAAAAGATCAAATTTACATTCCTGAAGATGACAACTTGTTATATAACCAAGATCCATCAATTAGACCCAAGCTATGCAAGAGTAATTTTCCTAGGAAATGTAGTTCTTCCCTTGTAAACAAACAATCCAATGTGACTTAAAAGCTGAGCCACCTACCCAACACGGTTTTCATCAACAGTGGCCAATTGTGATAAATAAAGCACTTAAAACTCAGTGGGTATCACTGAGTATGAAAACAAGTCATCCATACTACACACAAGGCACAACTGACAAAATCCCATAGTGTAACATTTCCAATAATCAACAACAAATATATGATCATGATATAACTCAGTATATCATGTTGAGCTATTGATTTAGTCACTCGTGGTTGAACAGGCTATGCATACTCAGGCTTATTCAACCAATAAATGAAAAGATGCAGTAGATATATCCAGTCCAATAATCATTTGTACCCAAATAATACCACAGTTACCTCACCCAATAATTCACTTTGCAAAACATCATTCACAGAGCGCAACATGTGTGAACAACACTCAACATTTGTAACCAATGCCAACCATCATTCAAAACTCTATAAGTGCAATTACTAGTGACTACATATCAATCAACAATTCACCACTATATGAAAAAATCAATCAAGTGAACATCTGTATTAGCTATGCATACCAACACATCCCATTGAATTGGGGCAAAGGATGTTCCAATACTGATTATTGATAAGAGAAGAGTGACAGCATTTTGTGAAGTTGTAATTGGCAATGAAGGGTTTATCCTTGATATCAGATAACAATAACTGAATGCTCAACTATCACAACTGTTAGTTAAATAATTGGACAGATCTGTACTCAAAATGGTTGGTGATATAAGGTCATCCAACACACAAGTGGTAAGCCCTACAGGCCAGGCTGGTGCTCCATGTCACCCTCAAACTTGTATATTTAACGGTTTGCACGATAATTAACACGGGACAGCTGGAGCCAACTTATTTTAATGGTGACAAACCCTGATACCAGCAATGCATGCACAGAAGGAACCACAATTTATTTGTGGATATATCTCAAGTCTGAGACAGGAGGGTTATCACATAGGAGTGAGGCCCCAACCGATTGATAGGAAAGATTAATGTGCACAAGGTGAAATTTTTGTGGTTCTTAAATAAACCCTAGTACTAAGGTGATGACAAGGTCGAGCAAGAACATGAGAGCCATTTCATGGCTTTTGGTGAGGAAATCGACCACTTCTCTAATAAACAAAAGCAGTGATGAATGATGCTTCCAACCGTTAAACCCCCCCCAAAAAAACAGATACTGGACAAGTGATTCGCACGGGTGGGGAAAGCCATCCAAGTAACTCAAAAACCAAAAGAACTCCAACTAAGCCAATAGTAACAGAGAGTTGCCATCAGGGAGACTGATAACTTCTACAAACTCAAAAAAATGCAAGAAGAACCATTCATTTTCCAAAATTTCTCATAGTTGCAACACTCAGGAGAAACACAAACCCATACATCTGAACCAAAAATCATTTCATAACCAGAGTGAAGTCAGGAATGGATAAAAAAAGCACATACATGTGAATCGAAATCCTTAATACGAGAGGTGGTTGAGTGGTTTCACCATGCTAAAATTATGGAGCATGAACATAGTAGCAAGATCAAACAATAGTCTGATTAGGGTGGCGGCCAATGGGAAGGGTAGAGGTGATGTGTAGTAAATTCTCATCGCCTCCACCCATACCTCATTAACTCAAATAGTACATGACAACAATTCTCCATTAACACCATTAATCAACATGTATCAAGACTATCACCATATTAAAACCCCATAGCATGACTTACACCATAATATAATTTGAATGCCATATAATTCAGTCATTGCATAACCAATAGCACCATTAACTTGTCAATAGTGCCCTCAACACTCAAACTATCAAATACCACATGTAAATCGGTTAGATAATTCCATTTCCCATTACATGACCATTTACAATAACACTTGCCAAGTGCACCACCAACGTTTCAACCATATGCATATAAAAATGTAATTCACACAATTTCATAGCCATTTTCTCATTAGCTAGGGTTCAACAACAATCAACAAATATTTTCATGCATGTGGTATTGCAGAACTAGGTCCCTTTCTTGCATGTGTTATAGTATTTTTCCTTCCTCTAATTGTCTTTCATATAAATTCGCTAACATGTTTGTTGTGTAGGTGCAAAAAGAATAAATACCATAAATGAATAGTAGGTTGCAGTAACATGAAGGAACAACATATCAAATCTTGGCTCATACCAATGGAAACAAAATCTCATCAACCATGTAAACCTTTGTAGCACATCATCAAAACATCGAAAATGAACAGATCTGATCTTCCAGTTCAAGTGGGTCCCACCTACTAGTATTAATTAGTCTGATATAATAATGGGCTTTAGCAATACTTTGCGGAGAAATTATGTTGACGTTTTCAATCATCAACAAACTGGTGAATCCATAGGAAAATTTGTTTGTAACATATTTAGAACTCGGAACTCATGGTTTCACAGACCAAGAACGGTAATCTTAGGAAGACATCACTCGAATGATTATGCAACAGGGGGGAAGTGACCATATTTAATGGAGAGATGATTGGGAATTTGGGAATAATTTATTTAAAGTGTTAAGTATGAGGGGTTTAACCACTGTATGCATAATCATTTATCCCTTAAGGAGGAAGAATTATAGACTTTCTCTTAAGATCTCGATGGATGGAGAAAAGGCAAGAAGAAGCGGGGCAACCAATTCTTTATAAGACAACAACGAAAAATGTAACAATTTCAAGGGCCCTTCCGAGGAGAAATCATATCAACTATGTAAGTTTGATTGTTATTGAATAAAAATGCTTCATAGGAGTGTCATTGTGGTAGAGTTTATCCAACATTCTATCATGCTTAAGAGATGATAAAGACAAAAAATGCAACTGAAGTAATAATGCAGAAAAAAAAACAACAACAACAACACTAAAAGACAGAAATAAAATGCAGCAAGAAAATAAAAACTTAACTCGGAAAGAAGAAATCAAAGTGTTGTAAAGAGGAAAAGAAGAACAAAAATTGAAAGCATATCTAAGCTACTAGTATTCAGAAGAATCCAATCAGCAAGGGAAAAAAAACCTTTCACGTTGGTCCCTCACAATACTTTAAGCAAGGACTGTTAATGCTATGAGAAAATCATTGTCGGTGTAATTCCCTTAAAATTCTTGAGATAGTGTCCAAGATAAAAGTAAACTAGAAATAAACCAACACTTTAAATTCTGACGTAACTATCATCCTTTTGGCCCATACGATTAAATCATCAAGATAGGCATGGAGACTGACACATTCATTGAAAGTTGAGTGTATAGGCCCTTTTAAGGTGATACCTGTATCAAATAAACTAGAATGCATGCAATTGTAATTCATAATATCACAATTAGTAATGAAAGTGGTTTTGTGAATACTTTCCCCTTCTACCTTGATTTTACTGCAACCAAACAAACTATCAAGTAACAGCTCCAAGTGTAGCTCTACAATATGTTGCTAAAACATTTTCATATTGAGAGGAAGTAGTGGGTTTCTCATAATTTCTTTCCCGAAAGTTTGAAGACTAACGCAAGTTATAATATTACCATTGGTCTTCGAAGAATGTTCCCAATTTGAAACCCATCCAGGGAGGGCTAAAGAACACATTTCAGTCCTTAAGAAATATCTCATCTCCTTTTGAAAGGTTTCTTTTAGTGAAGAGTTAACAAGTCTTTGCTTTTTTCCTAGCTGGTTTCATAGCATTTTGAACAAGACCTGGATCAAAACCAAGAGGATCCATGTTAAACCAAGCAAAAACCTTTTGAAATCCACCAAGTAACTCAACATACCTCATCTCTTTTTTATTAGAACCCTGGACATTTATTTCAACATTCGATGAAGATCCAAGTGTCCTAATTTTCATGGAGATGGCTTCAACCACCTCTAGTTGTAACTCCTCTTCCTTCTGCTTTTCTTCGTCACCTCCAACACTCAATGAAAATGAACTCTCAGGAGGATTCAAGCCATCAGGAATCCTATTATTTTTTGTGGATATAATTTCCTTGGTCTTAAGAGGTTCATCTTGGGATATAGCACAAATTCTCTCATCGCCAAGGAGTGCCTTCCAAGATCCTACATAGTCAAGAATATATGAATGATCGAGAGATTGAAAAGTATAATCAGGCCAGAAAAGAAATATTTGTTGAGTAGGTGATGCTGCAAAGATAGCTAACCGATCAAATATTGAATTCAACTCCTTATTAACATGAGTGATGTTAAAATATAGGAGGTTCAAGGCAAGAGTCCAAACAGTTTGGGAATATTGTTTCGATCTCTTGTTGCTAGGAGAGCAAGTCTTACGTACTAGGTTCACAACAAGCTCAGAATTTCTAAAAACTAAAAGGTGACCACAACCAATATTAAGGGCGTTCTCAATGCCTAACAATAAGGCTTTGAACTCAACGTCATTGTTTGAACAAGAAAACTCCAATCTGTATGATAGATTATGAATTTTCTTTGCAGGAGAAACTAAGATAATGCCAGCCACATTACCTTCACTAGCGCATGAACCATCGAAGTGCATATGCCATAATTCATCATCTGAATCAATTCCTTCCAGAGGAATATTATCCTCTTCAACAAAGATGGAATATACTCCTACCTCTTCTTTGATATAGTGTACGCTAGATTGTGGAACACTCTTTATGTAGGATGAAATTCTTCCTTCTCTACGGACTATAATGTTCTTACCGTTCCAGGGAACGAATAAATGTGTCTCGTCGAGTGAGAGGTAACCACCTGTTAGGGCTTTCCTCACATGCATCTCAATCACCTGAATGTTGAAGGATGTCCTTATCTCAGGATGAGCGCATAAAACCAAGGTTACATATTTAATCTTGCCTATGGTTGTTTGTTGTATACTATTATAGGAAATCATGCTTCTGGCATTTTCTTTTGTACATGACAAGCCTATATCTTCCATAATAATCTTCGACATGACACTTGGGCCCGAAACACCATCAATGAGACAACAATGGGAAATCTTATCCATGATATTTACATAAATGTAAAAAGGGTTTTTTTTTACAGGGTATCTAAAATTATGTACACCTACTTTATTTACAAAATAATCCTCTTCGTCAACCTATTTGGAAATATTGGCTACAACATAAGATTTTCCTTCCATGAATTCTTTCAGATGCATCTGTTGTTCAGGTACGACAACCATGTCTAGGAGGGATTCATCTTCTTTGATGTTGGCCAATTGATTCAGGATATTGTATTTGGAAGAGGGGGGACAGGGGGGATTCCTTGACTCTCAATAATTTTAGGAACCTGGGGTGCAACAACGGTTGAGGATGAACTTGGGCTAGAAGAACTACAAGGAGGTTCAAACTTGCCTTTTGGGGCATAGGATTTATTTATAGTGTTGATCACCACGACATCTTCTGGATCAGAAAAATATAGGACAACAATAGTCGCTTCTATTCTTTTACCAAAGATCTTATCCTTGACACTATTCTTTACCTGACATGTGGTTTCTTCATGGTGATCCTCACAAAAATTACACCAACTCCTAGGCAGGATAGCTTTGGGCTGAAAATTGTTTTCAACCAGACTTCTAAAAGGAGGGGCAGAAGAGGATGAATCTCTAGGGGTGAGATGGGAGACAATACCCTTCCTCTCAAATGTTATCATATGATTATTCATATATTTCACTCGTTGTAGGAGATCGTACATATATGTTTTCCTAATCAATTATCCCTGGGGTAGACCAATCCTTTCAAGTTGTTCCTCATATTCCGAGAAAGTGTGCAGGGTAGAACCGAGATTATCAATGGCCTTTTCCTCAATCCTATGATGGTAGGGAGAGGTAAATGCATTGTATTAATGCATGAAAAAAGCTTGGTTATGAGGGTGGATAAGTTTGGGAATTTGACTATACAACTTAGTGAAACGCAAGTTGAAAGACCTGATGGTCTCACCATATTTGTAAGCGACGTTATTGTATTCCCTTAACTTCTCGACAGGGCTATTGGATTGCCCATACGTGGATTGGAACCAATAGATTAAATCCTCCCAAGTAGACAAGATCTTAGGAGGGAGGTCAAAGAAGTTGGGCATAGCCCTTTCCTTCCAAGGAATTGACAAACAAGCGCTTGCAAGTGTCATTGTCGTTAGCCCCTATGTTATGACAAGCATTAGAAAATGCCACTAGGTGTTTGTTAGTACTAACAGTGTTATTTCCTAAAAACCTAGGCAAGTGCTCTTTAAACTTCAGAAGTGGGCGTGTAGCAGGTGCTAAGTTAAGAGGAGAAGACACATGCCATGGTGGAGTTGTGGCATCCTCTTTGAACTGAAAAATCCCATACTTTTTAATGACTTTAGTGGGGTTTGCAGTAGATTGGACAGGGATATGGTGGCTGTAAAAGATAAAAATCACTGAAGACAATGAATATTGGGAAGATGGATCACTTCTAGTGCTACCAGATCCACCACTAGATGTCATCTTATAGATGATAGATAAGGAAAATATAGATGAACTAGATGAATCAGATAAAGTTCTCCTTAGAGCACTTTGTTGGCAATATAACACAACATTTCTTCTTCCTATTTCAGCAATAGGATTGATTGCAGGTGACAAGCCACTTCTTCTTCTAGAAGCACGAGGATATAAATACACGAAAGAAAGGCCAAAACTGAAGAAACAAAAGCTTGCTGCTAATTTTTAGGTTGTCTACGTCTAACCTCCAATCATTCTTGAGCACTAATATCTCGCTCAATTGCTGCCCAAGAATTATTAAGTTCGGCATGGGTATTGGCAGTGTCTAGAATGGTGTTAAAAAGATTCAAAGAAATTTTGGTCTGGTCTTGAAGACTGGGCTCAATATTGGGCTACCTTGCAACAGGAAAAGTCATTAATAGAAAAAATAATCAAAGAATCAAATTCAGAAAAGAAACATGTATCGATGAAAAATTGAGTATAAAAATTTAACCAGAGAGATATTGAAGATCTCCCTAGTATGGTCGCCAAATAAATGTTGAGGAAAAGATATGAATTGATCTTAATCAATCCTTTTCAGAATTTACTTGGCTAAAGAAAAGTAGATGAGAATATTTGCCTATGTTTATAGCCAACAAAATAATATCCTAACTCACAAGTATTAATTACAAGTGCTTAGGCTAGTCTTTTATCAACAAAAAGCTTGTTAGAAATTCACTTTTTATGTAATTTTATGAACATAACAGTTGCTGAAATAAATATACGAACAAAATTAAAGACACCAAGATGATAATCAAGACAATTGAGACATAAAGAAATCCTTTATTTCATTCCAATTCACCAAAGAGTCATTTTCTTTACAAAATCTCATTTAGAAATCTTGCACCAAAGTCAAACTTAGACATCCCTAATGGAACATACAAAAGGACCTATGACAGAAAACCAAAACTGAACTCTAAAAGCTGGATCAACTTGCCACAGATTGTTGGCCACTCAACTCTACAGAATATCCTTTATTAGTCATGAAAAATAATTCACAAACAGACAAGTCTACACAGACTATCAAAGATAGATCAACACCTCTGAAAAACAAGTGTGTGAATGATTTGATTCAGCCTTGAATATTTTTGTCTACATGTTGACGGGCGAAATCGACCGCTCGTCATCTATAGAAGTGGATCCGGTCCGGGGTTGTCTAAATAACCCAAGCCGTTTGGGATGATCCACCCCGACGGGTTTAGCGGCTCCATTGGCCGATCTAAGTCCTAGGAAAACGAAAGAAAAAACTAAACTAAAGAAACTAATCTAAGTGACAAAACTAACTACAACAAACTATATACAATCCTAAAACATATACACAATTCACTAACTAATATTACAAAACAATCATTCTACTTATTTAAATGTTCATCTATCGACATAATTAAATCTCAATTATATATATACAATATTTACAAATTACATATTTTAAATCGGAAACCTGCAAAAATCATTTGTGCACTGTCCTATGACAACAAAACTATTGTTTTTGAATTTTTATAATTTTTATGAGAAAGGGAAAAAATGACAACTAACTAAGCTAAGCAATTAAGGTAACAATCCTAACTGTAAATCTGAAATATACATCTAACATAAACTACTGAGAATTCTCGAATTTATTAACTATTTAATAAAAAATGTCAAACTGACCTGATGTAAAGCTTCCTATTTGTCCTGTGTACAATAGTTGATTTAGTTGTTTGATGGGAGGAAACCTGCACCAGATTTTCTACAAGCTTCTTGTAAATAGGAAGCAACATTTCTCTTCGAATATGAATGACAGAACAAACAAGACATAAAACAAAAACAATCTTATAATTTACAAATCATCACAGTTAGATAAATCCCTGTGCAAAGATTTGTACAGAACAGTTCAATTAACGAAGAAGATAAACCTTTATTCATTAAATTGAAACAAAGTAATTGTTGTACTAAAACTGAGATACATAAGACATGGACATAATTTAAATCACCATGCATTAACCTATAACAATTCTTGATATCTAAAGTAGTCAATGACTTAATCACAAATTAAAATGCACAAAACCTAAACAAAAGTATGATAAATTGAAAGCTAAAGATGTTACAAAAGATCCACTTCCATTCGAGTCTGTATCATCATAAATCCATAGTATTTGTTCTCCCAACAGTGATGGGTCCATTACAAAAATTAATGAGTATATAAAATCCAGAGGGTAAAACATCCCTGTGGGAATTATCAAAAACAGTTTACAAAAAATCTGGGAACAATCTCCCAAGTCTTCTATTTCTGCCTATGACTAACAACTTAAAACAAAACTACATCATAAAAAGAACATTCTAAACTACCACAGCATGTCCAATTTCTCATTCAAATCCATATGCACCTGTATGTGGACAAGAATAAACAAGTTTAGATAACGTTTTATTTATAAAATTAACAAAAGTCTAAATTTTAAGACTAGCTACAGAATCTCACGATTCTGTAGCTGGTCTTATTTGCAAACAGAACCATTTTAAATCAATGAAATGATAACAGAAATATATTCGACCTATTAAACCAAATCTTTAATTACTAATTGAAAACAAATCAGATCATTCATGCCACAACAGACCAAAACTTTTATGCCAATTTTAAACAAACGAAATCGTGGTCAATTAATCGAATGGTAACAGGGATATATGCAATCTGTCAACCAACCCTTTTATTACCAATTTGAAAATGACAGAATCGTTTTGACAATTAAAAGCCAACGAAATCATTTTTATGAATCAATTTCAATCGACACAGAATATAAACGAATATCAAACAAATCTTTGGTACGAATTCAAAATAATACAATATGTCAATCCAACACTTAACATAATCGTTTTTAAATCCAAAACTAACAGAGTTGTTTTTTCGAATCAATAGATTACATTGTATTTATCAAACCAATATTTGATATTAATTCATCGCATACACAAAAGATTATGCTAATTCAAACATACATAATTGTTTTAGAACCGAATCGAACTAACTCAGAGCCGACACAATCCAAGAACAATAAAATCGTATTAATCGAAAACATAGCTATATTCGATTTTAGCAAACAAATCTTCAATGCACACAAAGTAGTTTATACTAATCCAGAACGAAATCTTTTATACTAATTCAAATAAAAATGAAATCATTCATGGAAATTCGAAGTAAACAGAACCATTTATGAGTCTATTAAAACAAACAGAACTAATCGAATATGCTAGTTCAAACCAAATCATACAAAATCGATGTGGAAAAAACCATACCTGGGCTGTAGGAAAACAATTCGGTCAGGATAACTTTGAATTGACAAAGGTCGTAACTGCCTCAACATTTCTGAAGACAATTGAACCCGTAGTCTTTTGTTTCTTCTCATTGGTTTGTAGCCTGTTTCTTTCTTTTGACAACACAGTAATTCGTTCCTCTAATGATTTAATCTTAGATTGCAACAGGGAAACATCGGTGTAATAACGTTCAAGACAAGAATTACATTGAGTACACGATGGTTGATCGGGCCTTGGCATTACAGGAGAGGATTCTTTCAAGTTACCATGGGTTTCACTGTGAAGCTTAATTCCCAAGTAGTTAGGGTCATTCTTGAGGCATGGAGGTAGGTTGGAAACATAGTCATAGGGTTCCACAGAACAGAGGCCTTGAGAGTAAGGGTATTCCTTAGCCAAGAAGTGTTCAATCTCAGAGTCTGAATCCTCTCTCAAGACAATAGGTTTATGGTCAGTGCTCTGTTTGGGCTTGTTCTGATCACATCTAGATATCCATTGTGAATTCTTCCTTCCTCTACTATTGACACCAGTATCACCTTTGTCTTTCTTCCTTACAAGCCTCTTGATGGTCTTAGTATGGTCTTTAGCACACGAGTCGACCATGGTATTGGGTAGGTCAATGTTGGGGCAATTTGAGGGTTTGACAGGGGGTAGAAGGGTAGGATATGGCACGGTAGGCACAACTAGGGTTTCAGTGACCACAACTTTATCCATTTGAACACACTCGGGAGTGGCAAAGCCATTCCTTGATAGGAAGGATTCCCAACAGTCACCAGTAAGATTCAAATGATGAACGATAATGACTTTGATCAAGCAGTGATAGAAAAGGCTGCTATCATCCTTCTCACGCTTAAATCGTTTGGACATTTTGTAAAGACTGCGTAGGAGATAGTGAGGCATGTTCATAGGGTAATCTATAAAATTCATAAGAAACCTGAGATGATAAAGAAACACTAACCCATAACGACCTTCGCAGGTCACGAATTGCTTAACAATTGCTAATAGATCATGCCATCTGGTCTTGAGGGCAGTGACAGGAATACCTCTGTCACAACTAAAAATCTTTCTTGATGTGAATAGGAGTGGCCACAACACCTCGTCCACTTTAGAGTTCTTAAACCACCTCTGTCCTTTAGCTGGTAAGCCTGTAGCTGAGCTAAGGAATTCCTCATTTAGCTCGAGCTGTATGTCTCCGACCTTAGCCCTGCATCCTTCGAAGGTGAGGGAAAACTGTTGGGCGACCAAAATGTTGAAACCCTCAAACTTTTGGATAAAAACTAGCCATCCACTGTTCTCCAGGTCTTTGCAAGCATTATCGAATAGCAGGAGTGTTTGGCTGCCATTACGTTCTATGCGCACCACAGGTGCCATAGGAGAGAGCACGCAGTGAGCCGAGTAAAGGGACAAGGGTTTGGATAAGGTATACGCAGGATCGAAAGTTCAGAGATTTCCCCAAAACCAACAGAGGTAACCCGGGATAGAAGGCAGGCATTAATGCCTAAGTGTGCGAGGGTGGTGGAATGAAACAATCCATGCAGAACATTCATATCGAATGTACAATCGACGACCCTATGGTGATTGACTACTGGTGTGTGTTAAAAATAGTGCCAATTAAACAACTATTAAAAAATATGATAAGTCGACCCAAAAATTTGCACAACAATAGTGTTTGCATGGTTTAAAACAAAGCAATATTTCGAATTTAGCACTAAGGATTTGACCATAACACTTATGCATTGTATGAAACTGTTGCACCATAAGTCTGATCATAATGTTAATGCGCTGTTATGAAACCATTGAACCAAATAATTCAATGAAAGACTATAGAACATCAAACCACCATTGTATCAAGGACTCAATGACAGTCATTATAATATCATCACAATCTTATAAAAATGAAGTCATATCAACACAAAAAAAATGCCAAATGAGTAAAGGTTTTGGTGTCTTGCCAACTCTGTGACCATTATTGAATTAGAAGTGCAATGAACAAATAGACAAGAGTAACCATAGTAATCCAGTGACGATTTTAATGCTATTGACACAACTTCGAACCAAGGTTTTCATGCTTTCAGTCGTGAAAACGAAAGCAAAAGGCAGGTGTGCGAATGAGAAAAAGATTGTGATGAGAATCAAGGGTTCCAAAACACTTGTGTAGGCATCTTATAAAGATAGGATAAAAATGTGAAATGGCTACCAACACTACAATAAGACCCTGCAATCACAAAAGAGAATTAGGTTGTGATGAATATGTGAATGAATGAAAATTGAACTATCTCAACATAAACTCAAAGAGAAAACCTTAGCATGCTTCTACTTATATCCTTCTCTTGTTCCTCCCTTTTCTTCTTATTTTAACAAATTAGAATTGGTTGAAGTAGTTGAACCAACTCATTAGTTAAGCTAACTAAAGACTCAACTAACTTTAGTTAGGGGGGGGGGAGTAATAATCATAATAGGGTCATAAATAAATAATAACTAGTAGGTGGGATCCCTTGTGACTCCTTTTAGTTCATAACAATCGTAACAATTATAACATAACCATTAGTTAAGAAAACACACCTCCTTGTGCTTCCCCTCAACATATTTACTTTTGGCAATTTTAGCTCATGAAATTTTAAAATATTTCAAAATAATACTCATACATCCAAAATAAAACATGTTGTCCAAAATCCATAAAGTCAACTATCATAAAACAATAGATAACATAAAATTCAAAAGCCATATTTCTTGGTCTGTGATGCAACCCTTCCTTGGTTGTTGCTTTCGCCTCTTGATTTTCCCAAATTTTCCTTAGGATGGGAAAAGCCTTTAGGATTTATCTCACTGATCACGTGGGATAAATTGTCCCTCAAATGCATCCGGGAAGAAACATATTTGTCAGAATCAATAGAGGGTGAAGAAGGGGAAGTAGTGGATTTTCCTTTATCAAATGCATGGTGGGATTCAATATTCAGTCTCTTGCTAGCATGGGAGGATTGCACAAGTGAGTGGTTAGGGGCATCTTGGACAATGGGGTTCAAAGGTGGAGGAGCAGGGAAGGTCAAGTTGGGCCAGCCACGATGTTGGGAGACTGTCGGGTGGACAATCTCCTCCCATCCATGATTTTCAGCGACCTTAGGTTGTAAGGATACATGAGGAGGTATAGGGATATCGAGGGCTTGCAAGGCTTGGAAAGGAGGCTTTTCAGGTGTATGTTGGACTATTCCCTAGCCAATCCAGTTAAAGAATCTAGCGTGAAACAATTATCCAAGCTCTTCTGAATCAACATCATAATGTATGGAGAACCTGGTCCTTCTTGGGCGTTGGTTCCAGTTACCTCTACCTCTGTTTCCTCAGCCATGGCTTCCCCAACTGAAAAAACTCATCATGCATGTGTAATCGATTAGCAAATAGTCTTTTAAATAACCATGCATGAAAACTCTTAAAAATAGGAAATAGATTTGGCTCTGAATGTATCAAGCTCATGCAATCCAATCCATATAATTGTTTTAATGTTAATCAATGAGCAGGGGGTGAAAAAGGGTTCAGGGATACATGAGGGGTTTGTAATTAGAGAAAAAAATGATATAATGAAAGGGGAGAATAAATGGTCAATGCTCAATGACAACAACAATCAACTGTAAAACAAGCCAAGAAAACATCACTGCAATCCACCTAGAACACTACCACTTTCATCTATCTCAACATAGAATTTCCCTTGGTTGTAATCAATTTCAGAATAGGGGGTGAAGAAGGATATGTGATATGTGAAGGGTTTGTAATTAGCAGAAAGTGAGATCATGGAAGGGGAAGAAAACGATTATTGTTCATGAAATTAATCAAGAGATCCATAAAATATTATGCAGTAAGACTAGATACACCATCCAATCAATAATCATTTGAATAAATAACAATCCATGTACATTTAACTAGTTTATTATTCATTATTCAAAAACTTAACACAGTGCTATTGCAAAACAATAAGTTTTCCATATGATTTGTAAGAGGCACTATTCCCACAATCTGCATTTTATAACAATTTACGAACAATCCCCAATTCCAATATGTTACTATCA
This sequence comes from Picea engelmannii, assembly GCA_009831015.1. NCBI lineage: Eukaryota > Viridiplantae > Streptophyta > Pinopsida > Pinales > Pinaceae > Picea > Picea engelmannii. Next base: position 636,822 of record ML785162.1, read on the forward strand.
AAATCAACCATTGTCTAGGCATTTCTTCAATCCACGACTATATTCCACAGTCATGTTTTCAACAAAGTCACTATTTCTTGCAATAGAGCCCATCAAATTTTGCAATGAACCTGTTTTCATATGTGTGTGTGTGTGTGTGTGTAGTAAAAGATCAAATTTACATGTCTGAAGATGACAACTTATTATATAACCAACAACCATCAATTAGACACAAGCTATGCAAGAGTAATTTTCCTAGCAAATGTAGTTTTTCCCTTGTAAACAAACAATCCAATGTGAATTAAAAGTTGAGCCACCTACCCAACATGATTTTCATCAAGAGTGTCCAATTGCGATAAATAACGTGCTTAAAACTTAGTGGGTATCACTTAGTATGAAAACAAGTCATCCATACTACACACAACATGCAATTGACAAAATCCCACAGTGTAACATTTCCAATAATCAACAACAAATATATGATCATGATATAACTTAGTATACCGTGTTGAGCTATTGATTTATTCACTCGTGGTTGACCAACTTATTCAAACAACAAATGAAAAGATGCAGTAGATATATCTAATCCAATAATCATTTGTACCCAAATAATACCATGATTACCTCGCCCAATAATTCACTTTACAAAACATCATTCACAGAGCGCGACATATGTGAACAACACTCAACATTCGTAACCAATGCCAACCATCATTCAAAATTCAATAAGTGCAATTACTAGTGACTGCATATCAATCAACAATTCACCACTGTGGGAGAAAATCAATCAAACAAACAAACTATAGTAGCTATGTGTACCCACACATCCCATCGAATCGGGGCAGAGGTTGTTCCAATACTAAGTATTAATAAGAGGAGACTGATTTTGTTTTGTGAAAGTGCAATTGGCAATGAAGAGTTTGTCCTTATTATCATAGAATAGTAACCGAATGCCAAACTATCACGATTGTTACTTAACCAATTGGACGGATTTATACTCAAAATGGTCGGCGATATAAGGCCATCCAACACACAAGTGGTAAACCCTATAGTCCAGGATGGTGCTCCATGTCACCCTCAGACTTGTAGATTTAACGGTTTGCATTGTGATTAACATAGGATAGCTAGAGCCAACTTATTTTAATGGTGACAAACCTTGATACCATCATTGCATGCATAGAAGGAACCACGATTTATTCATGGATATATGTCAATTCTAAGACAGGAGGGTTATCACAGAGAAGCGAGGCCCCAACCGATTGATAGCGAAGCTTAATGCACATAAGGTGTAACCCTTGTGGTTCTTAAAGAAACCCCAATACTAAGGTGATGACGAGGCCGAGAAAGAACAGGAGAGCCATTTCATGGATTTTGGTGAGGAAATCGACCACTTCTCAAATAAACAAAAGCAGAGATGAATGATGCTTCCAACCGTTAAACCCCCCCCCCCCAAAAAAAATAAAAAATAGACTGGACAAGTGATGTGCATGCGTGGGGACAATCATCCAAGCAACTTGAAAACCAAAATAACTCCAACTAAGCCAGTAGTAACAGAGAGATACCATCAGGGAGACTGATAACTTCTACAAACTCAAAAAAATGTAGGAAGAACCATTTATTTTCCAAAATTTCACACAGTTGCAACACTCAGGACAAACACAAACCCATACATCTGATCCAACAATCATTTCATAACTAGAGTGAAGTCAAGAATGGCTAAAAAACACACATACATGTTAATCAAAATCCTTAATACGAGAGGTGGCCAAGCAGTTTCACCCTACTAAAATTCCAGAGCGTGAACACAACAGCAAGATCAAACAGTATTCTAATTAGGGTGGCGGCCAACGGGAAGGGTAAAGGTGACGTGCACTAAATGCATGTCCCCTCCACCCATACCTCATTAACTCAAACAGTACATGCCAACAATTCTCTATTAACACCATTAATCAACACGTATCGAGACTATCACCATATTAAAACCCCATAGCATGACTTACACCATAACATAATTTGAATGTCATATAATTCAGTCATTGCATAACCAATAGCACCATTAACTTGTCAATAGTTCCCTTGAAATTGAAACTATCAAATACCACATGTAAATTGGCTAGATAATTCCATTTCCCATTGCATGACCATTTACAATAACACTTGCCAAGTGCACCACCAAATTTTTAACCATATGCATATTAAAATGTAGTTCACACAATTTCATATCCATTTTCTCATTAGCTAGGGTTTAACAACAATCAACAAATATTTTCATGCATGTGGTATTGCAGAACTAGGTCCCTTTCTTGCATTTGTTATAGTAGTTTTCCTTCCTCTAATTGTCTTTCATATAAATTCACTAACATGTTTGTTGTGCAAGTGAGAGAAGAATAAATACCATAAATGAATAGCAGGCTGCAGTAACATGAAGGAACAACATCTCAAATCTCGGCTCATACCAACCAAAACAACATCTCATCAACCATGTAAACCTTTGTAGCACATCATCAAAACATTGAAAATGAACAGATCCGATCTTCCAGTTCAACGGGGTCCCACCTACTAGTATTATTTAGTCTTATATAATAATAGGATTTAGCAATAGTTTGCGGCAAAATTACGTTGGCGTTTTCAATCATCAACAAGCTTGAAACTCTAGAATCTTGCACAAGAAATGAAAAAAGAACAATCATTTGCTCAGTCTATTTTGAATCCCCATCCAATTCTCATAGTTATACTTGGTGTACTTAAGACCCTCTATTTTCATGCCTTGTGTGAAGAACTTGCACTGTACATCCTCACACTTTGTTATACTTCCACAATTTTGCATTACCAATACTCCTGCATCCATCATTGTCACAAGCGATGCAATTCGCAAATTAAGTCACTGATCTATGATAAATTCATTGGCCCCCCTTTAGGAGGAAAGGTAATGCTTCTAGAAACAGTGTCAAGAAAATGCAATGCTTATCTATATACTACTTGATTGTTTTCTATTATTCTTATTCATATTTGAAATGTAGTTGATAGATGTCTAAAAGACATTTTAACTAATTGGCATGTTTCTCTTGGCTTTGGCGTAATCTCAATTATGTTATCTATATGTCTTTCAATAATTTTCTAGTCAAAATCATTTTTACTTGGTCACTTTCGATGTTGGACAAATATTTTTCAATAGCAGGTGCCAAACTACGCAATAATAATCAACATGAATTCTTTGCACAAGCATTGAAAATTCATAGTGTTGGTTTCTGTAGCCATATTTCTCTATCACTTCCAGCCTGTGCTAGAATTTGTTGCATAGAGTACCACCATATGTTCATATCTATACTTCGTGCACTTAAGATGGTATATTTTTTAATCCTTGTGTGGAGAACCCGCATCGACCACCCTCTCGCATTGCTACGCTTTTGCGCTTTTGCATTGTCAATAGTTCTACATCACTTATTGTGACAAGCAAAAACAAAAATCATATAAGTCCCTTGTTTATCATAAATTAATTTTCTATGATTCAGGAGGTAAACTCACCCATCTAGAAGAACTGCAAAGAAAATGTGTTGCTTATCTATACATTGCTAGATGGTTTTTTATTATTGTTATTTCTATTCAAAAGGTAGTCGATATACCTGTAGAAATTTTATTGGGCGATGTGAATCCATTATTGGCCTTGGCGCAATGACAACTTTATGACCCATTTATCTTTGGATAATATGCAAGTAAAAAAAAAAGGTTTTTATACAATGCACATCAAGAATATCTCATTCAACATTTGATCCAACAACAGAGTTGATAAGAGAGAATTGGTTTTCTTAAAAACTACACCAATGCCAATGAAAATATGAATGAAACCAAGTAACTGGATTATGCATAGCACACACACTATCAAACATGATGTCATATGTAGAACTGTTGCATTGTGGAAAGAGAGGACATATCAGTTCTCTGCACAATATTTGAATATAGACCAAGTGCTAAATAGAGAAACTATTGGCTCTATGTAGTATACACCTATGCCAAAGTGTTGATGACATTTCTCTACCAATTTCCCAAGTATCTATGCAACAAAATATTCCAATTCCATACCATAAGTTGCATGAATTCTCATAACAAGGATTAAAAGTCTACAATCCGCATGCACCATGTGTTTGGGTTATTTGGTCACAAGAGAGAGAGAAAAAGAGAGTCCCTTAACTACTTTAGTAAGCCAACAAAGCAGAGAATAAGATCGGTTATCAATTTAGTGATCTAGGAGGATCTTGGTGGCCATCCACCTTTTCCAACTAGCTCAAAACAATTTTTTTGGAAACTTCCTATTTTTAGCAGTTTTTTGGTTCCTGAACTTCCAGGGCCATTTTGAGGGCCCAAAAGACACTTTCATGATAATACACCTTAATTATGGGTAAAGGATTTGGTTTATCCCCCTAAACTAATCTCCTCTTAAATACCTTTCCAACAAGCTATCATGTTCCCTAAACGAAGATCGTATGAAAAAATTACGACCCCAGGAAGTTGATGTACTAAATTACCCCAGCAGGACCCACATGACTTTTGGCGCTTCATCTCCTAGGGTTAGGCTTTTGGATGTCTAGAGTTTTGGAATTCATGTTTATTGTAAAAAATAATTCAGAACCTCATTGTAATTATATTCTTTCAAATGAGTGTATCTGTCACATCTTTTCTCAAAGATAAGTTGCCACCATTCTAGCAAGCTTGTTTTCAGTCTGCATTTTATAGTTTTCAACATATTTTGTATTTAATAGAAGTCAAGTTTTATTGTATCTATGTTATTTTTCACTGTGTATCTTTGATAATATTATAAATCTGTGGTTTCATTTTGTTCTACTCATAAATTCGGATCAATAGTATCAGATTGGTTTGCTCCTTATTGTTTTTTAATGCATGTCCCTGATGTGGTCATGATATAGAGAGTTGGGTCTTGAGTTAGTTTGTTTATCTTGAGGAAAAAATCTCTCACACACCTAAGAAACCTTCCATGGCGGGAGAAAATGAATACAACGGGATAGGATATCCTTTCAAAATTTTACTCTAGGAATCCCTTGAGTGACAAAGGAATGAGATGATGGACAAATTTGCAGAAATCCTTTGATGTTTGCTGACAAGCGACACATCCACCTCAAGCCGAGGCGTCGCCCCCTTCAAGGTATAGATAAATTTTGATATTCCTATATTTGAAGGTCAAATATATGCATATTCTATAGATAAATGGTTAAACCTTCTAGAATGGTATTTTTCAATTCACAACTTTTCCGATAGAAAAAATATTACATTTGCGCTTCTCAAGGTCATCCCCCATGTCAAATATTGGTGGGAGGATTTATGTAAGAGAAATGAAATAGAGGGATACACATTATTTGAAATTGCACTCAGTTGGGGTTCCTTCAGGGATGTTATTAAGGAACAATACTACCATGTTGGAAGTTATGACATACATGGAGTTTTTGGACATCTCATCTTTGGGCGCGGCCAATCGATATGTTGTCAAGGGACTAGTGTTTGGGGACTAGTTGGGAGGTGAGGACTCAAGGGAAGAGGGGACTTTAGTGAGGGTGGTGGGGAATATGTGAAAGAGGTAAATAGGATTTGGGATCCATAGGTAAGGATCCAAGGCTAGGGGTATATGGTTTGGAGCATTGGGGGCAAGGGTTATGGCTAGGGTTGAGGTTACAAATGAGGGGATAGGGACTAAGGTATGAAGTTTCTTCGGGGTAGGAATAGGTCCCTAGGTAAAAGGGGAAAGGGAATGAATAGGGCCTTATGGAAGAGGGTATAGAGGAAAATGTGATGAGGTCCCAAGGGGGGGGCTATGGCCTTGGCATGAAGGTGGTTAGGGTACATGAAATGGCCCAAAGGAAAAGGGAATTGGTGGCCAAAGGGTATATGGGGATGAAGAAAGAGGTGGGGTCCAAAGAGTGGATCAGGTTAGGGATATATGATTCCTTCAACTAAGTGTTTGGTTTCCCCCCTCGATGATATCAATTCCTTGAGACCCATACCTAATTATTAAAAAATTGTGAGAGCCATAACGTATTTCTCAGAGGCCAAGAATAACCTCCATAGGTAATGTGCAATGCTTGGAGGCACTGTTCATGGATCTGGATGCTTAGGAACAAAGGGGGATAACAATTGAGAAAAGGTAGGGGCGCAAGTATAGGTAGGGAAAGGTTTTATGTAAGGGTGAGAATAGAGGGATGGAGAAGGATAGGGGTAAATGGGCAGAGGGGAAGGAGAGATGCAGTGGGGCATGAGGGGGTGGCACGAGAGGGACAAAGGTGGAGGAGTTGAAGATTGGAAAAGGGTGGATGGTTATGGAAGGTTTACTAGTGGGCATGAAGGAAAGGAGAGAGAAGCCAAAGTGTGTGTGAGGTAGGATGAAAGGGAAGGAGGAGAGGAGGTGAGGGATAAATAGAGAAGAGAGTGATACTAAGAGAGGTAGGCATGAGGGGGTGGGATGGGAAGGGAAAAGGGGGAGAAGGTGAGAAGAGGTGAAGGATAGATAAAGGAAAGGAGGGAGGATAGAAGAGGGGGGGGGAGTAGTAATATGAAGGGGGGGAAGGAGAGGAGGTAAGAAAGGGATAGATGGGAAGGGGGGATGTCATGGGATAGGGAGGTGAGAAGAGGAAAAGGGTTGGTAGGTAGGGGAGGGGGAGTGTTGGGCATGAAGGAAATAAGGGAAAATCCATCAAAGGGATGGGAGAGGAGGTGATATGAGGGGGAATGTATATGGGTATGGGAGTAAAAGGGAAAGGGGGGAGAAGAGAGGGATAAGGTGAGAGAAGGAGAGGTGGGCATGACGTGGTAGAGTGAGACAGACAAAGGGTTAGAAGGTGAGAAAATGTGAAGAGTAGATGGGTAGGGAGGAGTGGTGGAAATGAAGGATATAAGGAAGGATCTAAGGGGGGGGGTGAGGTAACATGAAGGTGAAGCTGGAGAGGAGACAAGGGTGGGGAAAAGTGTAATGGGGGATAGGGTGGGATAGATGAGGAGTAGAGGAGGTGGAGCATTATAAGGGGTTGGAAGAGGAGATGATAGGAGAGGAAAGGTGGATGGGTATGGGTGGTAAAGGGGGAAGGGAAATAAGAAGGGGGGATAGCTGAAATGATAGGAGGTGGACATCAAGAGGTGGTGCAAGAGAGCTAAAGGGGGATGACATGAGAAGAGGAAAAGGGTGGATGGGTAAGGGAGGGAGATAGATGCAAGAAGAGATAGGTGAGGAAAGACTAGGGGATTGGTGATACTAGGAGAGGTGGGAATGAGGGACAAATTGGGAGGAAGTGAGAAGAGGTAGATTCTTTATGGGGCCCTAGGACATGTACCTTCTACTTAAGACCACCTAGTGGCACCAACATCTGTAATAATACGGAAATGATAATCTCAAGAGGCTATGTATGGTTATTGGAGGAATATTTTTTGGCCCTAGATGGCTATAAGATTCCTTTAACTCCTAATGTTCATGTTTCATCCCTTTTCCATATCCAAGGCCCCAATACCCATACCCAATGTTGAAAATGCTAATGTTACATATATACCTAGTTAGAGGTTATTTGTGGTCATTCAAAATGTCGTTGTTGGCCCTAGAGGCCTATAATCTTCCTTTAGGGCCTAACTCTTGGGTTTATTCTCCTACCCATATGGAAGTTTGAGAGACTCATACTCATTGTTCAAAAACCCATAATGTTGACTATCCTTATCAGGATACCAAGAATATCCTTGAAAGGTCCTTTGTGGTGGGTTAACATGTTGTTGATGGCTTTAGATGCCTACAAGCTTCCTTTGGTACATCATTGTTAGACCTACTTTGTGAATTCTTATTCAAAAGAGAACTTATGCATTCTAAGAGCTTTCACATGCTCTAGAATGTCCAGGTTCTCTAGAATGCACAAACATTCTAGAATGTGTGTGTGTTCTTTTCATTTCAACTTTTTTGGGGGAGGGAGTGACAAATCTAGTGTAAGTGTATGTTGATTTGGTTGCCTCGTATTTAGAATGTGTTCGCGTTCATTTCAGTTCAATTTTTTTTTTGGGGTGAGAGTGACAACTATAATGTATTTGTTTTCTAATCTGGTTGTCTTAGATTTAGCTTTGAAATGACAAACCTGGTGGTTTGAGATGTAAATACATTAAAACCTTCATTTTTATGAATACCTCTCAATATCTCTATTTTTTAAGTTATTTTTGTATAGGATACACAAATATATCACCAATAAAACTAGAGACACATATAGAGCCTACAAATTCCAACTATATATATACTATTTTTAATATATTTTTGTCTTGACATATATCCTAATCTTAAAATACATACCTCTTTTATTCATGCTATAATTTTTTATCACCTTAACCATGTTCAAGGATATATATATATATATATATATATATATATATA
>ML785162.1:648092-668393 GCA_009831015.1 Picea engelmannii
AAGCTGCCACCATTCTAGCGAGTCTTTCACTCTGTATTTTTACAGTCTCTGTACATTTATTTCATTAATAGAAATTGTGTATTACTGTATCTCTGTGTTTATGGTTGCATCTCTGATATATTTTTGTTATATTACTGGATATACGCCATATCTCTGTGCATTTCTTTATTATATCTCTGCTCTCATTTCGTGCCAAAAATAATCTGGATCACACTTGCACTAAATGAAACATGTACACATTATATTTTGTTTGAAAATTAACATACCATTGTTAGAAAAACTCAAATTTCACATAGATATACACAAATTCTATAAATAAAAATTATATATTTCAAAAGTTAATTCAATTTCCTACATTTCATTTCTTTACACCATATTCAAATTCAATGTGAGAGTATCTAGAATCATCCTTCCAAGTTTATTGTTTTTTCATGTTTGCATTGCCACTAACTTGTTACACCTCGTTTTAGTATTGGTTGTTTCTTAATACAAAAAAAATCAAGATGGATAACATCGAAAAATAAATAAAAATATTGATTGGGAGGTATTTTTGGTTGAATACAATCTGATTTTTGGTTTCTTTGTATTAACCCAATGTCATTGTGATTAGGGGTGCGTCACTATAGTGTGGTTAGGGGTGGGTGAGTATAGTCATTTTGACTTACATTATGTAAATAACCTAGGAAAATTTGTATCTCTCATAATTTGATCATGTACAATGCCAAGTTTAACATTTTTCTAGTTAGAAAACTCAATATTGCAAAATTATAATGTATAAGGGATCATAATGTTTGGGGATAAAATTGTATATTTTATTTATAAATTACATCATTTAATTTTGAGTTTGTTATTTATTATAAGGAAAATTAAAAATTAAATTTAGGATTTTCTTACAAATAAGAATGCAAGTACATCTTGGTCTAAATGGAAAATCATTATTTTTGTTAGTTTCTATTGTTTAAAATCCATTTGTAGAGCACCTGGAATATGCAGAAATATTCACTCAACTATGAGTATCTAACAATTTTTTACCAAATTTTGGACAAATATCTCTGAAAAATATCACCTAAAAAAACCAAAACATAAAACATTTGATCCCTTTTAACTTTTGTTTTCACAAACTACAAGAATTTTGATACTGACTAACAACATCGACAATTGTAAAGGCCGTAACAATTTTGGTACTGACAGTGTCCCTCAACTATTTCATTGAAGCAAAAAAGGAAAAAGAGAATTAGCCCTATGGAAGTTCTAGAGACTCATACTCAATGTTCAAAAACTCATAATGTTGACTATCTCGATCAAGAGACCAAGTATATCCTTGAGAGGTCCTTTGTGGTGGGTTAATATGTTGTTGATGGATGATGCATACAAGATTCCTTTGTTACATCATTGTTATACCTACTTTGTGAATTCGTATTCAAAAGAGAACTTGTGCATTCTAAGAGCTTTCACATTCTCTAGAATGTGCAAGTGCTCTAGAACACACAAGCATTCTAGAATGTGTGCATGTTCATTTCATTTAATTGTTTTTGTAATAATGTGTGGATGTTCATTTCATTTCAATTATGAGAACACCTATCTCTCATAATTTGATCATGTGAAATTGTATATTCTATTTATAAATTATATAATTCAATTTTGAGCTTGTTATTTATCATAAGGAAAATAAAAAATTAAATGTGGGATTTTCTTACAAATAAGATTGCAAGTGCATATTTGTCCAAATGGAAATGTAGGGTATAACTCTTCTACATTTTTTCTTATGTCATCGAAGTGTGGTGACATAAATCTACATGAAATCACTATTTTTTGTTGTTTGAAATCCATTTTGGAATGCAGAAATAGATTCAACATGTTGAAAAACTCCTAGGGTACTTGAATTATACTAAAAGAATCACTCAAATATGCAAATTTAACAATTTCTTACCAAATTTTGGGCAAATATCCCCCAAAAATATCACCAAATTTTGAATTTTGATCCAACTGCATTGGCAGACTATAAAGGCTATAACAACATCAAACTTTTATTTTCAGACTTCAAGAATTTTGGTACTGACCATCTCCAATGACAGTTGTAAAGGTAGTTGGTAGTAGCAACATCAAGTTTTGGATTGGAAAGTAAACATCAAGATTTGGTTTGGAAGCTTTGGTTTTGATAAATACCAATGTCATATACAACATTATTACTATTATTACTTTGTGACATTATTACTATTATTAGTTTTGTTGTTACAGTGGTGGAGTATGAGAAATATATTGACTAATGATGTGCATGATCCTCATACTCGCTTCTAAGTTTTTTTCATACAATTTATGATAATATTACATCGATTCAAAGACCATCTTGCCAAAGATGTAAACAATGGTATATTTCTAATGTTAAATATTTAAGCATTCGTACCAAAGTGACACATATCATGGATATACGTCTCAAATATGATATGAGTGGCCAAAAAATTGTTTTTATGTAATGCTTATCTCTTACATCATATTATAAATAAAAGTAATTACTGTGGATTTGATTCCATCCTACTATGAACTTTGAAGGAGGTATGATGGTGACAATGATCATGAGATGATATGATCATGAGTAAATACACAATGAAGGAGGTATGATGGTGACAATGATCATGATATGATCATGAGATGAGAGGACCTCCATTGACGTATTCGGTAAGGGCCAAAGCAATGAGACCAAGAATGGAAAAACACCCATTCAACATCTTTGCTTCAACAAACATTATCGCTTCTGATTTGATCTCTTTAGAGACTCCCTTGAACATGGGTATCAGCGAAGAAACTGAGAATAGAACCACAATTCCAACAAACAATGGAACTCCTCCACTGCTCAACTGAGATAAGAGGTCTTTCCCGCTCGCTAGCTCAACCCCAACACCTGAGATGAACTCGAGTGAAGGAAAACAACTTGTTTGCCTTCCTACAAAAGGGTGTTACAAAATTCATGAAAAATATGTATTCATGTCATAATAATAACCATATTCAATATGGTATTTATGACATGTGTTACATATTGTGTTTATTCAAACATACCAAAGATTGAATTTCCCAAAAGATATTTGGCCCAAGTTAAGCTCAATATGCTCATTCTTGAAGCTCTCATATAATTATATCTTTGTTATGTCAATAAAATGTTTAATATGAGATTCATGGTCCCTATGACCCATTCTCAATTTTAATACATCCAAAAGAAGGTCTAGTGTTTTCATGCTAATTTTTTTTTGTGCTAATCCCTTAAATGATTCAATTAACTTCATGTTAGAATGAGGTAGCCTACCAATGAAGACCTATAAATATGTTTGGCCACCTGTGTCAAGGCTATCTTGTCGAATATAATACTTTTGAAGGGTTTTGACATTACATTTAATGGGATGACATGTTTTTTTGAGCAAACAACATTTTATTGTGATCCTACTAACAATTTATTGTGATAATACACATCGGGCTGCAGTATGGTCTTGAGAATGAGTTTTATTATTAATTTTATGAAAAACATTCATACGTTTTCTAACAATATGATTACTTGTTTCTAAATATTTAACTATTTCAATGCCTAAAATCATCCCAACAACAATCAAACTCCTATATTTTAACAAAGAAAGAAATAAATGACATTTATCTCCATCAAATTTTGGTTCAAAATATTATTTAATGTTTTTTATAGTTGATAACTTACCTTCAAGTGATGCTAGACCACTTTCATCCATCTAAATTCATTTAGGAATTCTTCATCACACATTGTTTATTCTAGGAAGGGACGTTGGACCTGTATTTTGACACTCTTGATATCTTTATTGTGGAGTTACAAACATTTGAGTTCTTACCCCTTCAATAACTTGTAGGTAAATGTTGGGAGGAGAGTGAACATGCTCATGAGTAGTTTCTTGAATGTTTGACTATCGAACAAGAGGTTTCACCAGTTTCTTCTCTAATTTCATCCATATTATAATCAACTCGAAGAAAATATATCATCATCTTCTCATCCACAACAACTTATCTTGATGAAAGTCATTGGAGGTTCACTAGAGGTATAAATTGGATTGGCCTCTACTAAATCTTGTGTTTTTCTTGTAGTTATGGAGGAAAAACAATAGTGGCATCTATTGTGCTAGAATTTGGATTGGCCTTTGTTGAAGGCCTACATTTTTCCATACCTAACCTTTCCTTTTCTCTTCCTTCAATGACCTTTTCAAAGGGATTCTCTTTCCTTGAATACTTTCTTTCTCAATTACATTTGTTCCCCAAGTTTAAAGTGATTTCCAACAAGAAAAATACAAAAAAATACCTTTCAATTACATAAAAGATAAAAAGTGTCTTCCAATTACACAACAAGACAAAAATTCCCTTCCAATTACATAAAAAGATAAAACTTTCCTTCCAAAAATTGTCTTCCAATTACACAACAAGACAAAAATATCCTTCTAAGTACACAAAAGACAAAAATTACCTTCCAATTACATAACAAGACAAAAATTGCCTTCCAATTACACAATTACACAAAAATTATCTTCCAATTACATTACGACACAAAAATGTGCCTTCCAATTACACTAACAAACATAAAAAGTTCTTGTTATTGTTGTTTTTCGCATGAGATGTTGGGTAATCTACAAACATGAGAGTTTTTTTTCAGAGAGACTAACGTTGGGCATTGTGCTTTGATCATTTTGTTATCTCCCAAGAGTGTGCATGTGCTCTAGGAACATCTGAATGCTCTTAACACAATAGGAAAAAATTGATACATAGTACATGTGGAGGGGATTAGGGGAGAACTAGGGCATGGGGGCCTAGGATTGAAGGTGGTTTTAGGCCTAGGGTAGTTACTAGGGCACTAGGATGAAGTTGTAGGGGTTGTGAGGCCCCAGGGAAGAGGTATGGGCATAAGGAACTTAGATCCTAGGTGTAAAAAGGGTTAGGGGTTGTGTACAAGTGGGGGCCTAGGAAAATATGGGGATAGGGTGCAAGTGGAAGAAGGGGCCTAAGAGTAGAGGGAAATAGCATTTGAATAGAGATAGGGTCATAAGGGTAGATCGGGGTAGGGTATGAGTAAAGCAAGGGATAGATAGGTAGACAAGATAAGGGTTTGATGGAGATAGGACCCCAGTGGGGAAGTGATCCGGGTAGATATTGGTGTCCACCCATATATTCAAAATGGCTCACATATAGATGTCATCTTGGCAGTCTCATTTTTCATCTTGGCATTTTTTTTCTAGATAATCAGGTCCTAAACTTCTGGGGCCATTTTGAGGTCCTAGACAATTTTTTTTGGGCTCACCACAGTCACACTATGTTTAGATTCAGAGCATGACAAAATAAATTGTATTCCTCGAATAGACCTTTCCAATGGGCTATTGTGAACCTAAAATGGAGATCGTATGCAAAAGTTACGACTACGGAAGTTTATATACCAACTTACCCCAGTGGGGACCACATGACTTTTGGCGCTTCATCTCCTAGGGCTAGATTTTTGGATGTATAGGTTTTTGGAATTCATTTTTTATGTAAAAAGGCCTTTGGAGCCTCATTTTACTCATCTTCTTGCGAATGAGAACAATCGTCACATATATTCTCAGAGATAAGCTGCCACCATTCTAGCAAGCTTGTTTCAGTCTGCATTTTATAGTTTCAACATATTTATTTATTGAATAGAAGCCAAGTTTTATTATATCTCTGTTATTTTTTATCGTATCTCTGTGTTAATAATATAGATCTGTATTAATTCCGTTCTTCTCATAAAATTTGTATCAATGGTATCAGAGTGGCTTGCTCCTTGTTTTTCTTAGTGCATGTCCTTGACGAGGTCAGGGTACAAAGAGTTGGGTCTCAAGCTTGTTTCTCTTGAGGACAAGACATCTCACACACCCAAGTGGCCTTCCATTGAGGGAGCAAATGAATATTATGGGACATGAGATCCTTTCAAAATGTTGCTCGAGGAATCACTCACTCAACATAGCAATGAGATGATGGATAGTTTTTCACAAATACTTCTACAACTACCAACAAGCGACGCATCTTCCTCGAGAGGAGGCACCACCCCCTTCAAGGTACAAATCAACTTTGATATTTGTATATTTGAAGGTCAGATAGAAGTATATTTTGTAGAAAAATGGTTGAATCTAATAGAAGGGTATTATTTTGTCCATAACTTTTCCAATAGAGAAAAGATTACATTTGCGCTCCTCAAAGTTGTTCCCCATGTCAAATGTTGGTGGAATACTTTTTGTGAGAAAAGGTAAACAAAGGATCCCTCATTATTTACAGTCGCACTAACCTGGGAGTCGTTCAAGGATGTTATTAAGGAACAATACTACCATGTTGGAAGTTATGATGATCTGTATACAAGATGGACCACACTGTGGCAGGAAAGGGACCAAACAGTTCCAGAGTTCACAAATATATTCCATACCTTGTGCACCAAGATGGGTATCAAATATTTTGAGCGACATCTAGTGCTCAAGTACCATCGTGGTTTGCATAGATACATCTAAACAAAAATGAATTTTTTGGACATCTCATTCTTAGGTGCATCCTATTGATATGTTGTCAAAATCGAGAAGAAGCTTAAAGAAAAGACGTGACAGTTTGGGTCTGGGAACCCCTCATAGCAGAAGAAGGGAAAGAGAATCCCCAAACTACAGAAAAAAGGGCAGAGAAAATATGGATAGCCTTAGGACAACTAGTCTAAGTCGTAAACAAAGAAGGACAATGGAAAGATGAAGAAAGACACCGATAAGTGGTGTGACTTACATAAGAGGCCCTGGAATAACACTGATGATTGTTGCTCAAATAATTCATTGGCGGTAGAGGTGAAAACCTTTGAATTAGATGCATATTATGAATCAGAGTCAGAACCCGAAAATGAGATATGGATTATTTACATAGAACCTAGTGCCACCGTTGTTACCACTAAGATTCAGCCCAGTGAACTTGATGAGCTAGAGGAAGGAGAGCTCTTATTTCATTCATAGATGTGGGTGAAGGGTACTCTTTTTCACTTCTTAATTAATAGTGGTAGCCAAAATAACCTCATCTCAGCAGAGGTATTCAAGCGATTGGCCCTTCCAACAATGCTACACCCGCAGCCATACACCATTTGATGGCTCCGCCAAGGAAGAAATATTCACGTTATCCAACAGTTTCTCCTATCCTACGAAACTAAGCCCTTAAAATATGAGGTATTGTGTGATGTCACTCCCCTTGAAGTTTGTGATGCTCTTTTGGGCCAACCTTACTTATGGAAATGCCATGTTGTATACGAGTCTAGGCCTCGCAGCATTATTATTAATTTGGATAGGAAATTGTATAGGATACCCAAGGTAGTCCCACCTACTTCCATTTTCTTGATCTCTACCAAGCAATGCAGGAAGGTCATCTCTCACACCAGGAATTTTGTCTTCTTTGTGACTTTCTCTCAAAGTGAATGGAAGTTTGCAGCGACATCCATGGCCTCTGCGACTGATATCTCCATGAAACATAAGCAAGTGGACAAGGTCATGGAATAATACAAAGACATATTCTCCTCACCCATTGGGGTACCTCTACACTGTCAGGTCAAGCATTCAATCGATCTGACCCTCACCATGCTGCTCCCTAATGGGACAGTATATCAACTCTCTCTATTAGAAAATGAGGAGATCAAGTGTCATATCCAAGAAATTCTCCAAAAGGGGAACATCTGACCCAACTCATCACTGTGTGAAATCCCAATTGTGATTGTGCAGAAGAAAGATGGGACCTGGTGACTATGCATCGATTATCGGTCCTAAATAAAATCATAGTTAGGAACCGATACCCAATTCCTCGAATCGACGATCTCCTTGAACAAATCAAGGGGGCCAAATACTTCAGTAAGATTGATGCGAAGTCTAGCTACCATCAGGTCCCAATAAATAAGACAGATGTATGGAAAACTACCTTCAAGTCCAAAGAGGTCCTTTTGAATGGTTGGTCATGCCCTTTGGTGTGATGAATGCCCCAACAAATTTCATGAGGATGATGTAAAATATCTAGCGCCCTTTCACCAATTATTTTTTGGTGGTGTATCTGGATAGAATCATCATATAAAAAAAGAATTGAGTATAACACTTGCATCATATTCAACAGGTTCTGCACACTCTACGATAGCACAAGCTATATGCAAATTTGAAAAAATGCACCTTCGACATGGATAGGATCTAGTACCTAGGTTACATTGTTAATGACAATGGGGTGCATGTGGATCCATCCAAGATCCAGGTCATTCGTGACTAGCCATCCTCAAGGACACTCACTAAGCTTCAGATCATTTTAGGCCTTTCCAATTTCTATCGCAAGTTCATGTTAGGATTCTCCCATATTGCATGAGCCCTCAACCAAGTAGCCAGGGGTGGTGGTAAGGAAAATTTTGTGTGGGAATTATCACAACAACAAGAAATTGATGATTTGAAGGAACTCTTATGCTTAGCCATAGTGATATCATTACCCAACCTACAAAAACCCTTTGAGATTGAAACAAATTATTCAAACTATGTTGTGGGAACAGTTCTCACTCAACACGGAAGCCCCATGGCATATCACAGTGAGACACTATCAGATGTCGTCCATAAGTACCCTACTTACGAAAAATAAATGTACTCCATTGTGCAATCCTATCACCAGTGGAATCATTAAATTCTTGGGAAGGAGACAATCATCTACACCAATAATAAGCCATTGCAATTCATGCATACACAAGGAAAATTGCAGAATGATCGCCATAAAAAGTGGTCCACATATTTGCAGTAGTTCCATGCCAACATCAATTATAAGACATGAAGCACCAACTACATCATTGATTTCCTCACCCTCCCTCCAGTTGCATAACTCACAACGGTGTTGAACTCATGCAACGATGAGACCTCGGGATCTCCCCAACTCTATGAGAGAGATCTCAAATTCGCCACCACCTGCCATATTCTGAGAAAAAACACACTTGTCACTGATTTCCATATTTATAACAGGTTGTTTTCCCATCTAGGTCATCTCTTTTTTCCATCAAGAGAGCGAGTGAATTTGATTTGGAATCCCACTATAGTCGGGTGCCAGGACACTTCAGCATATAAAAACCATTGGCAGTGTCACAACAACATTTGTATTGGCCAAACATTTGACAAGATGTCAGCAGGTATATCATGTCCTACGCTACCTATGTCATTTCCAAACCGACCATTAAGAAACAAGGCATGCACACCCCTCTACCTACTCCTGAAAGGCCCTAGGAATCCATCTTGATGGACTACATCTCAGGCCTTCCATCAACCAAGTGGGGAAATGAATATGTTTTTTTGGTGGTTGATCATTTTTCTAAAATGGCGATTCTAGTCTCCTATCAGAATAGCATCATAGTAGAGGCCACTGCCAATATATTCTTCAAATAAGTGTGGGTACATTTTGGGATACCACAAACCATCATCTCATATCGAGACAGTTGGTTCCTCAACACATTCTAGTTGAGACTCTGGTCACTGTTGGACACTAAGCTAACCAAATCCATTTCCTTCCAGCCTCAAACGGATGTCCAAATCAAGGTCATCAACCAAATGATCATGCATATCATGCCCATGTACAATTACAAGAATCCTCACACATGGGATGAGATTCTTCCCCATGTTCAACAAAACTACAACCAAGCCATAGATAGCTCAACCGAACACAACCCCTTTCAGGTGGGGTTGGGATTTCAACCATTGATTCCCATGGATGTTTCACTGCCCCTTGTGGCCACCCAGGAAGAATCGTCCCATTCTCAAACTAAACTGACAAAGCTACCCGATTCATTGAGCGAATCCATCACATACGCCAACAAGTTCAGGATATTTTATAGAAGTCCAATGCCAAGTACAAGGAGGGTCATGATCAACATGGTTTCCACACAATTTTCAAGTGGGAGATAAAGTTTGGTTGCACTTGAAGAAAGAACTCCTTACATGAGCCCATCAGAATATTTGTCTACTCCACTATGGAATTTATACCATCACCAAGGCTTTGGGTGAAAATTCTTTTGATCTCAACATTCCCTCCTTCCTTGGCTTGCACCCAATGTTTAATGTGAACCTCCTTTGACCATACTTTCCACCGTTAATGGACACCTCAGAGGTAGAAAAATAGTGACACCGACAGAAATCAACTCTGACTGCATGGAACAAGAATCCACTGGTCATATTATGGACACACAGGTCTAGGGAACTCACCAACAAAATTTCCATCTTTATCGTGTTGTCAAAGCAAGGCAACTTCCTTCTGCACCGAGGAAAGTGGCTCACTCGGGGCCAAATTCAGTAGGAATTTCCTCATATGATGGGGAAACTCAATTCAATGGAGACCATTGCTTCCTAACAGGGGAATATTGGTCCAGGTGGATATCGGTGGCCACCCACTTATTCCAAATGGATCACATACATATGTCATCTTGGCAATTTAAGTTTTCATCTTGGTAGTTTTTATCTAGCTTTCGGGTCCTAAACTTTCGGGGTCATTTTGAGGTCCTAAACAATGTTTTTTTGGACCAACACAGGAAAACCATAGAAAAATTAAAATTGTGATGTCATAATGTGTATTCCTTGCATAGACCTTTCCAACGAGATATTGTTTGCCTAAAACGAAGATTGTTTGCATAGACTTTTGGTGCTTGATCTCCTAGGGTTAGGTTTTTGGATGTTTACGGTTTTGGAATTCATGTTTGATGTAAAAATTCCTTTGGAGCCTCATTTTACTCATATTCTTTCGAATGAGTGCAACCATCACATCTCTTCTCAGTGGTTAGCTGCCACCATTCTAGGAAGCTTGTTTTAGTCTGCATTTTACAGTTTCAACATATTTCTTTATTGAATAGAATCCAAGTTTTACTATATCTTTGTTATTTTTCATTGTATATTTGTGTTAATAATATATATATATATGTATTCATTTAGTTCTACTCATAAAATATGGATCAGGAAGTGGGACAGGGGTAGAGGTTGGGAGAAAGTGGTGGAAGGGACTCATGGGCAGGGGTATGGGGGCTAGGGGAATAGGATTGAGACCAATGGATAAAGGGATTGAGGAGGTAGGGGAAAATTTATTAATGGTAGAGTTAGGGGCCCATGTGTGGAGGAGCCCAAGTATGTTAGATGCTTTGGGAATAGGGACAAAGTGTGGGTTATTGGGCCCTAGGGGCATACGTTCTAGGTCCCCATGGGTGTAGGGGTTAGGTTTCCCAAGGGTAAATGGGTCTAAGTTTTAGGTATAGGTTGGGGGCCAAGTATAGCTAGAGATAGGGTCCAAGAGATGGTTTCCAAGGGACTAGTGTTGGGGGAATATTTTGGAGGTGAGGAATCAAAGGAAGAGGGGGGTTTAGTAAGGGTGGTGGAGATTATCTGGAAGAGGTAAAGAGGGTTTTGGACCATAGGTAAGGATCCAAGGATAGGGGGATAGGGTTTTGGGAATTGGTGGAAAGTATTATGGCTAGGGTTTGGGTTATGGATAAGGGTTTGGGTTAGGTTTCCACATGGAAAAGGGGAAAAATAAGGGATAGGGACCCATGGAATATGGTATAGGGGAAAAGGTGATGAGCTCCCAAGGGGGTCGTTATGGCCTTGGAATGAATGTGGTCAAGGTACAAAAAATGGCACAATGGAAAATATCATTGGTGGACCAGGGATAGATGGAGATGTAGGAAGAGGTAGGGTCCAAAGAGTGGATGGGGTTGGGGATAGATATTACTTCAACTAAGTCTTTGGTTCCCCCCCCAACCATATCAAGTTCTTGATACCCATACCTAATGATTAAAAACTTTAGAGAGAAATAAAATATTTCTCATAGGCCAAGAATACCCTCCATAGGTAATGTGAGGTACTTGGAGGCATTGTTCATGGCTCTGGATTCATAGGAACAAAGGGGGATAATAATCGAGAAAAGGTAGGGGCATAAGCATAAGTAGGGATAGGTTTTGTATATGGGTGGGAATAGAGGGGTAGAGGGGGATAAGGGTTCAATGGAACATAGAGGAAGGAGAGATGAAGTGGGGCATGCGGGGGTGGCATGAGAGGGACAAAGGGGGAGGAGGTGAAAAGAGGAAAAGGGTGGATGACTATGGAAGGAGGAGTGGTGTGCATGAAGGAAAGGAGAGAGAAGACAAAGTGTGGGTGAGGAAGGATGAAAGGGGAGGAGGAGAGGAGGTGAGGGATAAATAAAGAAGAGAGTGATACCAAGGGAGGCATGCATGAAGGGGTAGGATGGGAAGAGAAAAGGGGGAGGAGGTGAGCAAAGGTAAATGATATATAAAGGAAAGGAGGGAGGATCCAAGATGGGGTGGTATCAATATGAAAGGGGAGTAGGAGAGGAGGTGAGTGAGGGATAGAGGGGAAGGGGGGATGACATAGGATAAAGAGGTGAGAAGAGGAAAATGATCGATAGGTAGGGGAGGGGGAGTGTTGGGCATGAAGGAAATGAGGGAAAATCCATCAAATGGTTCGGAGAGGAAGTGATATGAGAGGGAATGTGGATGGGCATGGGAGGAAAAGGGAAAGGGGGGAGAAGAGAGGGAGAAGGTGAGACCAGGAGAGGTGGGCATGAGGGAGTAGAGTGAGAGAGACAAAGGGGGGAAAGGTGAGAAAATGTGAAGGGTAGATGGGTAGGGGAGGGGAAGATGTGGGCATGAAGGATTAGGGGGAGGATCTAAGGGGGAGGGTGAGGTAAGATGAAGGTGAATCTAGAGAGGAGGAAAAGGTGGGGAAAAGGGGAAGGGGGGATGTGGTGGGATAGGGGAGGGTCGAGATGAGAAGTAGAGGAGGTGGAGGGTTAGAAGGGGTCGAAAGAGAAGGTGATTGGAGAGGAAATGTGAATGGGTATGGGTGGAAAAGGGGGAAGGTAGAGACCAAGGGGAGATAGGTTAAATAATATGAGGTGGACATCAAGAGGTGGTGCAAGAGAGCTAAAGGGGGATGGCATGAGAAGAGGAAAAGGGTGTGTTATCCCCTACCCTAGGGATAACTAAGGAGATCACATATCGAGTCCCACGGGTCCTATACATGGAGTATAGAGATCTGAATGACTTGATCATGGCCCCAGAGGGCCCCTCTTTTCTTCAATGCAGTCCATTTATCAACAACAATAATATCCATCCCACCAACCAGTTCCTAAAGTAGCAGTAAGTCTTTCTCCACGAGGTAATGAGTGTTTGTATCATGGTATGTGTCACTCTGGTTCTTTAAGCACTTGAATATGTTGCATTGAATTCTCCTTCATTTCATAATGTTTTCTTGGAAATTATTCTCTTTGACTTTT
Source organism: Picea engelmannii (assembly GCA_009831015.1). NCBI lineage: Eukaryota > Viridiplantae > Streptophyta > Pinopsida > Pinales > Pinaceae > Picea > Picea engelmannii. The sequence continues at coordinate 661,395 of ML785162.1, forward strand.
TAATACTTGGAAGGGTGACATGGTGCCCTAATAAGTTGATCTTCCTTTATGATGGATTTCCACTAGGTGGGTATTTGAAAGGTCATCGTTCATTCCCTCCATACTTACCACTTTCCATCTTTATTCCTCTCATCTCCTCCTACCTTTGTTTGGGAATTGGGATTGGAAACGTTAGGAAGGGTTGTAACTTTCCTTGTGGGAAGAAGGGGCTAAAGGCCTAGAGGGTAAAAGTAGATGGAAAGAGTTAAAATCCAATATTGAAACCTTTGAGATGCTTCACCCATGGATTCCCGAGAAAGCAGTAAAAATCTTCTCAGTAAGAAAAGGGAACCCATAAGATAAATAAACACTCAAGGTACTAGTTGGTGGATAAGAGGTCTCATCACAAGTTGACCTATTATGACCATGTGCATGTAGCAGTATGAGACTACCACCTATCTGGTCACCAAACCAGGGGAGTGACTCTTGGTGGCATAGCTAAGAGAAAGGGGGTCTCATCACGAGCCAACCTTCTCATCTCCAAGAATTTTTTGTGGATAACGTTGTCACCTTTGGTCATCAAGCCAGGATAGTGCCCCTCAACTATTTCCTTGAAGCACAAAAGAAAAAAGATCAAAACAAATGAAGCTAAGAGTAAAACTAAACGAATGGGATAGGAAACAATAACATCTATTATAAGGTGTAGCTCTCCCTCTACAAAGGCACCCACAGGTAAGATTTACATTTCCCTGTTATTACTACACCCCATGCCCAAATTCTTACACTTTCCACGTCATACACTTACATGACTTGGATTGGCTCCCACCTGGGAAACACCCCAAACTTGAGAAATATTATCCCAATAGGACACCCTCATACCTTCTCCTAACCTAACTTGTCAAATTGCATAACATCTTTGGTCATTTGTATGGGTTAAAGGGGGTTTGATGCACATGTTTGGGTAATTTAATTATTGGGTGTGATTTACGTGTTATGATCCCTGTGACTTATGAACCTCTAGAGGGTGGACTTGTTTTTGTTGCAGGACCTTGCCCGGTGGACAGGTACACGTGAGGGAATGACTAACTCAGACCTTCATGGGGGATTAAAACTCACACATGGATGTTGTAACCCCATCAAGGGGAAAGAAGACATCAAATATTTTCACCAGTAAGAAAGAAGGACGTTTCGTTTGGAGGCACCTTGGCAAACCTAGACCTAGGGGGATCTTTCTCTTCCTTCTAAGCATTGGCCCTAGAAGGCCCAAGACGTCACCATCATGACCCTGGACATTATAAATTGGTGTTGTAAACTTATTAACTATTGCAAATTTATATCATCTATTAGGGACTCCTCCCCTAGGGTAGACCTTGCTTATCCCTAAAATGTGGGGATTTCCTATTAAGGTGACAGTGATAGGATATCATGTTTATTACGCCAATATCTATTACTTACCCTGGGCTTTGGGAAAGTACATATTGTGCGATAACAGAGTGGATGGGTAAGGGACGGAGATAGATGCACCAAGAGATAAGTGAGATAAGACTAGGGGTTAAATGAGACGAGGAGAGGTGGGCATTAGGGCCAAAGGGGGAGGAAGTGAAAAGAGGTAGATTGTTTATGGGGCCATGGGACACATACCTTCTTCTCAAGACCACCTAGTGGCACCAACATCCATAATAATAGGCCAATGATAATATCTAGAGGCCATGTGTGGTTGTTCGAGGCATCGTTTTTGGTGATGGATGGCTAGAAGCTTCATTTAGTGCCTAAAAACCCAAGGCCCCAAAAGCCATACCCAATGCTGAAAAATGCTAATGTTACCTATATACCTAGTTAGAGGTCATTTTGGCCATTCAAAATGTAGTTCCTAGCCCCAAAGGCATATAAGATTCCTTTAGGGCCTAACCCTTGCGTTTATCACCTAGCCCTATGGAAGTTCTAGAGACTCATACTCATTGTTCAAAAACTCATAATGTTGACTATCTCAATCAAGATACCAAGTATATCCTTGAGAGGTCCTTTGTGGTGGGTTAACATGTTGTTGATGGCCGATGCCTACAAGATTCCTTTGGTACATCATTGTTATACCTACTTTGTGAATTCTTATTCAAAAGAGAACTTGTGCATTCTAAGAGCTTTCACATTCTCTAGAATGTGCAGGTGCTCTAGAAAGCACAAGCATTCTAGAATGTGTGTGTTCATTTCATTTAATTTTTTTTGTAATAATGTGTGGATGTTCATTTCATTTCAATTATGAGAATGCACCTATGTCCCATAATTTGATCATGTGAAATTGTATATTCTATTTATAAATTATATAATTAAATTTTGAGCTTGGTATTTATAATAAGGAAAATAAAAAATTAAATGTGGGATTTTCTTACAAATAAGAATGCAAGTGCATCTTTGTCCAAATGACAATGTAGGGTCTAACTCTTCTACATTTTGTCTAAGTGTGGTGACATAAATCTCCATGAAATCACTATTTTTTGTTGTTTAAAGTCCATTTTTGAATGCAGAAATAGATGCTGAAAAACTCGTAGGGTACTTAAATTATACTGAAAGAATCACTCAAATATGTAGATCTAACAATTTCTTACCAAATTTTGGACAAATATGCCCAAAAATATCACCAAATTTTAAATTTTGATCCAGGCAGACTATAAAGGCCGTAACAACATCAGAATTTTGTTTTCAGACTTCAAGAATTTTAATACTGACGGGCTCCAACGACAGTTGTAAAGGTAGTTGGTAGTAGCAACATCAAGCTTTGGTTTGGAAAGGCAACATCAAGATTTGGTTTGGAAGCTTTGGTTTTGATAAAGACCAGTGTCATATACAACATTGTTACTATTATTACTTTGTGACATTATTACTATTATTAGTTTTGTTGTTACAGAAATATATTGACTAACGAAGTGCATGATCAGCATACTCGTTTCTAAGTTTTTTTCATACAATTTATGCTAATATTACGCAGATTCAAAGACCAGCCTGCCAAAGATGTAAACAGTGGTATATTTCTAATGATAAATATTTAAGCATTCGTACCAAAGTGACACAGATCATGGATATCAGTGGCCAAAAAAACGCTGTTATGTAATGTTTATCTCTTACATTATATTATAAAGCAGAGTAATTACACAGATCATGGATATCAGTGGCCAAAAAAACGCTGTTATGTAATGTTTATCTCTTACATTATATTATAAAGCAGAGTAAGTACAGTGGGTTTCATTCCATCCTAATATGAAGTTTGAAGGAGGTATGATGGTGACAATGATCATGAGTAAATACACTATGAAGGAGGTATGATGGTGACAATGATCATGAGATGAGAGGACCTCCCTTGACGTATTCGGTAAGGGCCAACGCAATGAGTCCAAGCATGGCAAAACGCCCATTCAACATCTCTGCTTCAACAGACATTATCGCTTTTGATTTGCTCTCTTTGGAGATTCCCTTGAACAYGGGTATCAGCGAAGCAACTGAGAACAGAACCGCACTTCCAACAAACAATGGAACTCCTCCGSTGSCCAGCTGAGATAAGAGGTCTTTCCCGCTCGCTAGCTCAACCCCAATAGCTGAGACGAATCCGAGCATGGCCAGTCTCCCATTTATGGTCTCTGGCGCTGGTCCACCGAAGGCAAACAGGTCCTCAAACTTTTGGCTCACCTGCATTAATTCACTCAATTTATTTCGATGCGTGACCAGTGCAGTGCATGTTCGTGTAAAAATTGACAATTAATGGCTTACCTTCGTAGGAGACGTAGAGGTGGATTGCTTTGACTCGTTCGGCTGTGGATCCACAAGCAAATTAAATTATAAAAACAATAGCATAAGGTGAATTCAGCAACAATTGAAAAAAGTTTACAGCAACAGTTACTAACCCCTGCCATGCATTTCACTCGAAGGCCCCTGGAAGCCGCTGGCATCCGTTGCGAGAGTGATACTCCATTCATCGCCCCTGCCAGTGGAAGGCCCCTGGAAGCCGTTGTCATCTGTTGCGGGAGTGATACTCCATTCATCGCCATTACTGATACATTCACAGCAGCCATCGAAGTATAGTAATGAATACTAACTGCAATATGGAAGCAACCAGACAATAATAAAATCAACTAACTGCACAATGGAGAAAGAATATATATGCAATGAGACACCTGGGGCAATATACAGCAAGTATTGATATGCAATGAGACTCCTGGAACAATATATAGTGGCGGAACGATTCATTGAACGGCGAAGGTTGAGCCAAGTCGAGGTTTCTCTTCCTCGGACTATGTTTCCACGTGGTTGGATACTACGTACTTCCTTCAATAACCGACTTGTAAAAGATACGTAGATCCTTCAATAACCGACTTGTGGTTGGATAAAAATTGACTGAGAGAGAGGATACAGATCATTCAACGGGTGACCGCTTTAAAACTAGTGCTAGAATTTATTAGCTGTTCTAAATAATTGTGTCTATTTTGAATCCTTGGCATAGTTACTTGGTGTACTTAAGACTCTCTATTTTCAATCCTTGTGGGAAGAACCTACACCGTACATCCTCGCACTTAGTTATACTTCCACAATTCTGCATTTCCAATACTCTCGCATCCATCATTGTGACAAGACCGCAACTTGAAAATTAGGTCACTGATCTATGATAAATTCATTGGTCCCCCTTTAGGAGGAAATGCCATGCTTCTAGAAACAATGGCAAGCAAATGAAATGCTTATCTCTAGACTACTTGATTGTTTTCGATTATGTTTATTCATATTATAAAGGTAGCTGATATATGTCTAAAAGGAATTTTAGCTAATTGGTATGTTTCTCTTGGCTTTGGCGTAATCTGAGCTATGTGATCTATATGTATTTCGATAATTTTTTAGTCAAAAGCGTTTTTACTTAGTCACTTTTGATTTTTGACAAAGCTTTTGCAATAGTAAGTCTCAAATTGATCGGCATGAATTTTTTTCACAAGCATTGAAAATACATAGTGTTGGTTTCTTTAGCCATATTTCTCTATCACTTCAAACCTATACTAGAAATTGTTGCAAAAAGTACCATCATATGTTCATATCTATACTTGGTGCACTTAAGATGGTCTATTTTTTAATCCTTGTGTGGAGAACCACCACTGACCACCCTCTCGCATTGCTACACTTTTGTGCTTCTGCATTTCCAATAGTTCTGCATCACTTATTGTGAGAAGCGACATTGTTTTCCATGTAGGTCCCTTGTTTATCATAAATTAATTTTCTATGATTCAGGAGGTAACCTCACCCATCTAGAAGCACTTTAAAGAAAATGTGTTGCTTATCTGTGGACTGCTAGATGGTTTTTTATTATTGCTATTTTTATTAGAAACGTAGCCGATATACCTGTAGAATTTTTTTTGGTCGATGTGAATCCTATAATTGGCCTTGGCGCAATGACAACATTATGACCCATTTATCTTTGGACAATATGCAAGTAAAAAAATGGTTTTTATACAATGCAAATCAAGAATATCTCATTCAACATTTAATCCAACAATATAGTTCATAAGAGAGAATTGGTTTCCTTAAACACTACACCAATGCCAATGAAAATATGAATGAAAACAAATAACTAAATTTTGCATAGATCACACACTATCAAACATGATGCCATATGCAGAACTGTTGATGTCTCGAAAAAGCAGACATATCAGTTCTTTGCACAATATTTGAATATAGACCAAGTGTTAAATAGAGAAAGTATTGCCTCTGTGTAATATACACCTATGCATAAGTGTTGATGAAATTTCTCTGCCAATTGCACAAGTCTCTATGTAACCAAATATTACATACCATAAGTTTCATGAATTCTTAGAACAAGGTTTGAAAGGTTTGAAAGGTTTGAATGGGGTGCCACGTGGCAGCCCATGATTGGGCCACGTGGCACCCAATCATTTGACCAAATAATTGCCACGTGTCGCAATGTGATTCACCGAAATCTGCCAACTCACCTTGCCACATAAACCCTATCATACGACTCTGTCACCTGCCACGTCATCATACGGTCTCCACGTCAGATGCTGACGTAATCCATGCCACGTGTCACCCTTCCAGTGGTGACACATGTCACCTCCGGATAGGTCCCTCCGTACGCCGAAATGTCCAAAACTGTTTGCCACGTGTCACTACCCGAGGTTGGCACGTGTCACCTATACGGGCCTGTCACGTGTCGTCTGTACAGACATGCCACGTCAATGTCCGTATGGACTGCACAGTCAGCAATTTTTTTTTTTTGCCTATTTGACTTTTCGGACAGAATGCGATATCTTCTCCATACGGACTCCGTTTGACAAAGTAAATATACCACCAGAATCAGGAAGACGAGACGGACGTAATGGCATAGGTTTCGTCGCATTATGAGAACTTTCATTTTTTAGCATTTTTCAAGCCCTGTCAGGCTTCTGGATCCGATTTCGGATCACACCTCGCCACAATAAGACCTTTTGGTCCCCAAAAGGTTACTGACCACTCAACAAGCTCGGGATAGGCCACCCAGCTTTCTCTTTGTCTCTGAACTAAAATGATTACATTAGTGGAAGCAAAATACAATGAAGTTGAGACATCCACTTCTGGCAGAACCAAGTGACTGGTTTCTTTTCTTCACGATGTTCCTCTTGCTTCGCTGGTAATCCTTCCTCCTTTGTGAGTACATGAAAAATCATTTTGTCCTTCCTTGGATGAAGCTCCGTATTAAGCTTCCAACAATTAGCCTTTTGATGTCCACTCTTGTTGCAAAACGTGCAATGAGTTTTTGGCATCCAGACCTATTTACCCTTCTCTTTCTTCCGTTGTGGACTTGAGCCTTTATGTCGTGTTTCCTTCCTGGTCGACATAGGTTTCCTGTACAAAATTTGTCTCTTCCAACACTTGGCAACACAATTCTTAGGTGAATGACAATAAGTACATGGATAAAGATTCCACAAGTTTCGGTTTACTTGATTATGCTTGTTATAATCAAAAGGAGAATTAATAAAAACATGACCATTATACCTT
>ML785162.1:668443-693472 GCA_009831015.1 Picea engelmannii
TATAATCAAAAGGAGAATTAATAAAAACATGACCATTATACCTTCCATGCTGATCTTCACTTTTCTTTGGAGATGACTTGCATTCACTACCACAACCCTGAAGTGATGCGCCATTTCCTTTTGTGAAGTGTTCTTGCAATGTCCTAAGTTGGCCATTTGAAGCATTACTTGCTTCTGAAGTTTTGGGACCTATCTTGGAAGACTCTCCAAGGTCCCCTTTGCCATATCCCAATCCTAAGTATTGAGGCCTTTCCTCAACCTCAATAGGATTTACAATGACTTGACCTCTACATCCAAGGCTGTTAAGTGGACGGAAGGTCCTGGTTTCGAATCCCGGCAACGCCATAAACTTTTACACATAAACAAACAGCCAACCACGGGGTGCCACATGGCAGTCCATGATTGGGCCACATGGCACCCAATCATTTGACCAAATAATTGTCACGTGTCGCAATGTGATTCACCGAAATTTGCCAAGTCACCTTTCCACATCATCCCTGTCGTACAGCTCTGTCACCTGCCACATCATCCGTGCCACATCATCATACGGTCACCACATCAGATGCTGACATCATCCGTGCCACGTGTCACCCTTCCAGTGGTGACACGTGTCACCTCCGGGTAGGTCCCTGCATACGCCGAAATGTCCAAAACTGCCTACCACATGTCACTACCTGAGGCTTCCACGTGTCTCCTGTACAGACCTGCCATGTGTCGTCTGTACAGACATGCCATGTCAGCGTCCGTACGGACTGTACGGACTGCACAGTCAGGAATTTTTTTTTTTTACCTGTTTGACTTTTCGGATAGAATGCGATATCTTCTCCATACAGACTCCGTTTGACAAAGTAAATATACCACTAGAATCAAGAAGACGAGATGGACGCAATGGCATAGGTTTTGTCACATTCTGAGCACTTTCATTTTTGAGCATTTTTCAAGCCCTGTCAAGCTTCTGGATCCGATTTCGGATCATGTAGATAAATGGTTAAACCTTCTAGAAGAGTATTTTTCTATCCACAACTTTTCTAATAGAGAAAATATTATATTTTCACTCCTTAAGGCCGTCCCCCATGTCAAATATTGGTGGAAGACTTTCTGTGAGAAAAAAGAAATAGAGGTATCCACATTATTTTCAATTGCACTTGCTTGAGGTTCCTTCAGGGATGTTATTAAGGAACAATACTACCATGTTGGAAGTTATGACATAAATGGAGTTTTTGGACATCTCATCCTTGAGCATGGCCAATCGATATGTTGTCAAAATTGAGTAGACGATTAAACTAAAAAAGTGGCAGTTTCGGTCTGGGAACCCCTCACAGCAGAAGCATGGCAAGGGAATGCCCAACCCACAGAACAAAGTACAGATAAAATATGAGCAACCTCAAGACAACTAGTCCAAGCCACAAGCAAAGAAGGACAATGGGAAGATGAATAAAGATACCGAGAAGTGGTGCAACTTCCTTAAGAGCCCTTGGCATAACAATGTTGATTTTTGCTCAAAGTAGTCATTAGTGGCTGAGGTAAAATCTTCTGAATAAGATGTGGATTCCGACTCTAAGTCAGAACTACAAAAGGGGAGACAGATCATTGATGTGGAACCCTTTTTCATCGTTTCTACCACCAAGATCCAAGCGAGTGAACCTAATGAGATAGAGGAAGGAGAGTGCCACTTTCATTAAAAAATGTGGGTAAAAGGCACTATGTTGCACTTCATCATTGATAGCAGTAGCCAGAATAATATCATCTCAACAGAGGTCATCAAGAAGCTATCCCTGCCGACAACTCTGCACCCACAACCCTACACCATCGGATGGCTTCGTCAAGGAAGCGATCTTCGCGTCAGCCAACAGTAACGTGTGTTATATGACATCAAGCCATTCAAAGATGAGGTATTGTGTGATGTTGTTGCCCTTTTATTATTATTGTTTCTAGGCCTCACAATGTTATTATTACTTTGAATAGGAAATTGTACATGATTCTCGAGGTAGTCCAACCTAGTGTTATTTCCTTGATCTTTGCCAAGCAATGCAACAAGGTCATTTCTCAGACTGGGAAGTTTGTCTTCTTCGTGATTCATTCTGAGAGTGAGAAAAATGTTGCAGCAACATCCATGGCCTCCGTGACCGACCTCTCCACGCAAATTAAGCAAGTGGATAAGGTTATGGAAGAATAAAAAGACATCCTCTCATCACCCACTGGGGTACCTCTGCACTGTTAGTTCAAGCATATCATCGATCTGACCCATGATGCATTGCTACCCAATGGGTCAGTCTATCATTTCTCTCTGCTAGAAAATGAGGAGATCAAGCATCATATCCAAGAACTTCTCTGCAAGGGGCACATCCAACCCAAATCATCATCTTGTGGAAGCTCAATCGTGCTAGTGAAAAATAAATACGAGACTTGGCGACTCTACATTGATTACCGAGCCTTAAATAAAATCACAGTCAGGAACTGGTACCCGATTCCCTGAATCGATGATCTCCTTAATCAGCTCAAGGGGGCCAAATACTTCAGCAAGGTTGATCTAAAGTATGGATACCATCAAGTCTCAATAGAACAGACAGATGTATGGAAAACAACCTTCAAGTAAAAAGAAGGTCTTTTTGAATGGATGGTCATGCCCTTTGGTTTGAAAAAATGCCACAACAACTTTCATGAGGATGATGGAGGATATATTGCAACCTTTTAATAATTATTTTTGCGTGGTTTATCTAGATGACATCCTCGTCTACAACAAGACTTGGGCAGAACACTTGAAGCATATTTAGTAGGTTCTTCACACTCTACGACAACACAAGCTATATGCCAACTTGGAAAAATGCTCCTTCGGCATGGACAAGGCATAGTACCTAGGCTACATTGTTGATGCGCATGGTGAGAATGTTTATCTATCCAAGATCCAAGTCATCTGTTACTGGCTAGCCCCAACCATGCTCACTGAGATTTAGAGCTTCTTAGGCCTTGCCAATATCTATCGCAGGTTCATGTTGGGATTCTCCCATATTGCATGCACCCTCAGGAAAATAACAAGGGGTAGTGGTAATGAAACATTTGTGTGGGACCTGTCCCAACAGAAAGTGTTCGATGATCTGACGAAGTGATTTTTCTCATCCCCAGTGCTTTCATTACCTAACCTGCAACAACCCTTTGAGATCGAGACAAATGTTGCAGACTATTTTGTGAGCGCAGTCATCACTCAACATGCCCACCCCGTGGCCTATCATAGTGAGACACTATGCGATTATGTTCGTAAGTACCCTACTTACGAAAAAGAAATGTACTCCATTGTGCAAGCCTGAAGCGAGTGGAGACATTACATTCTCGAGAAGGATACAATCATCCACATTGATCATAAGTTGCTACAGTTCATGCAGACACAAGGAAAATTATAGAATGACCTCCATCAGAAGTGATCTACCTATTTTCAACAGTTCCACCTCAACATCAAGTATAAAATAGGAAGTACCAACTCAGTCACTGATTGCCTCAATCAACCCCCAGTCGTGAAACTCACCAAAGTCCTCGATTCTTGCAACGAAGAGACCTCTGAATGGCCCCACCTCAATGAGACAAATCATGACTTCGCCAACACCTACTAGATGTTGGGCACAAACGCAACCGTCACTAATTCCCATATTCAAGATGGGTTGTTGTGCCATCTAGTCTATCTTTGTGTTCCATCAAGCGAGTGAGTGAAGCTAATTTGGGAATTCCCCTATATACAAGTGGTAGGATACTTCGGCGTGGAAAATACAATGGCAGTGTTGTAGCGACATTTCTACTGGTTGAAACTTTGACACGATGTCAACAAGTATATATGATCCTGCACTTCCTGTGTTATTTCAAAACTGAACACTAAGAAACAAGGCATGTACACTCCTCTTCCTAGCTCTGAAAGGCCCTGGGAATCCATCTCAATGGAATACATGCCAGGCCTTCTATCCACCAAGCGGGGAAATGACTGTGTTTTTGTGGTTATTTATTTCTTTTCCAATGTCGGGCCTTCTTTTTTTGGTGTTCTCTTGTAAAAATGTTGTGTTACGAAAGGAATTAGTTGATCTAAATCAATATGGTGTAGAGAAATTTCTTCCTGACTCATGTGTATGTACATCACAAGAAACGTTGGGCAATTCTATTTTTTTCTTCAAAGAGTTCTATACCTAGTATTTGCAAACAAACGACCTTAGTGAGTGATGAAGTGTCCTCCTGGTGGTCTGGTAAAACCTAAAGGGAAATATGGAAATTTGGAAATGACCACATGTACCTCTAAACAGAGCTAGGAAGAATTTCACCTTAACCATTTCATCTTGCAGATAACATATGTCCTCCTCTCCCACTCGCTCAAGGCATCTCTGCTAAAAATAAATCAATTATATTAAATGAGCGCAAAGTAGGAGAGGGTATACAGATAACTCTGTCATGGCTATGGATGCTTGCTAGCAACGGATCAAGGTTTGTGACGTTCAGGTGACTCTGTTAGGGATATGGACACTCACTGGCAGTGGAGCAACAAGATTCTCCATCAGATAAGCCCGAGGGAAGGAACAAAGATTCATCTTTCTCCCAAATAATCGCCATTTGTTGAGAGCTCAACACACCGTAGAAACTTTTATGAATTTTTTTCACTTTTGGGTACCACTTGTTGTCTTTTGTTTATTGTATGAATTGAGTTCAATATGGAGGGATGGTTTTTTTTTGTTATCATGACTCTTATCGATCAAATCGGATTTGTTTGAACTTGTTAAATGAAGCCTTGTGTCTAAAATAACTGGGCATTCTAACTAAGAATCTGCATCTAACATTGTGACAAGCACGCTTATGTTCGGTTTCGGCAAAATCCAAGCAGACAAAATGGCCACACAGTAATAATAATCACCGATGCACCATCAACATCAGTAAAAGGAAGAGTAAGTTTGCATTAGTAATTCACCACAAAGATTCATGAGATAACTAATTCCCATTGGCATCGGCGGAATACGAGAGTACTAAACGTTGACATGAGCCATGATAAACCCTCGATATCCGATGACGGATGTGTTGTTTCGGGGTAGGAGAAATCTTGAAGAGTTAAATCACTTAAAAGTTTTTCATTGACACATCTTTGATCGTCGATCACTGATGCACTTTCGGGATCAATTTTTTTTTGAGAGAGTTAATCCGGGAGCACTTGGGTGAGATTATCATCGATCGTTGACCTTGATACTTTTTGGCGTTGACAGGGTAGGCTATTTTATTAGAACGATTAGCTAAGGAAAAGTCCTCGATTCCAACTAACACGATTAAACGAAGACATCGGTCTCAAGTGCCACGTGACTTTGTCACATAGGGGTTTTGTACGGTCTAGTTTCGTCTCGAGTCATCTTAATGTTCCATGTGTCCTATTCACACCTCCAAGTTATCTTTTCCACGTCAGCTGTGTACGGAAAGATGGATCGGTGTCGGAGCTCTTGCCAGGAGATATCAACGAACGATGTTTAAAGAGAATCCCTGACCCCCGATGCACCGGCTATATTAGCGAAACAATGAGATGTTTTCAGCACGAGATATGATCAAATTCTGTCATTTAATAGGTCAGTTAATTGTTCACCCCACATACATTGTTACCTCGTGCATCGATTGAACAACATGAATTTGAAATCACCGATAGGCCATGTTATAGCCCGCTCCCGCGTCGTCGACCTACAATCGAATTTAATTTTAAACGTAATGAAGATCTGGTGGTAGATTTTGTATAACCACACTCATATCCCGAATTGAATAGTTGATGCGACAAGGTAAGTTGAATAGTTGTTTAAATCACGAAAAAAACTTCAAACACTTCTATTATGCGCACAAGTTTTAATTTCCAAAGCATCCCAAGAAACAAAATGAACGTCTTGAGACTGCGTTGATTCTCATACCATCAAAACCAGGTTAAAAAATCAACAGAGGTATGTGTTAAATTTTATCAATTCGACAGTCGTAATTTGTTATATATATGCATTTGATCTTTTACATGGTGTCTAACTATGTTCTAGTTGCCGAGAAAATGCCTCCAAGAAAGCCAACGACCAAACGCTCTCTAAGGAAACCTAAGCTAAAGGAGGCAAAAATTGGTGAGGGTTCTCCTCCTGGTACTACGAGGCATTTAGAATACGCTCTCATGGTGGAGCCAAACATTAAAACCTCAACAAAGAAATATTTCATTCAACCCCCATTGTTCGGCAATACAGAAGCAACCACTGGATCCAAAATAATGCTCCCACAGTGGGGAGATCTATTCTTTGTATTAACCCAATGTCATTGTGATTAGGTGTGAGCCACTATAGTGTGGTTAGGGGTGGGTGGGTGGCTATAGTCAATTTGACTTACATTATGTAAATAACTTAGGAAAATGCACCTATCTCTCATAATTTGATCATGTACAATGCCACTTTCAACATCTTGTTAGTAAGAAAACTCAATATTGTAAAATCATAATGTATAAGAGATCATAATTTTTTGGGATAAAATTTTATATTTTATTTATAAATTATATAATTCAATTTTGAGCTTGTTATTTATCATAAGGAAAATAAAAAATTATATGTGGGATTTTCTTACAAATAAGTGCATCTTGGTCCAAATGAAAATGTAGGGTCTAACTCTTCTAATTTTTGGCTTATGTCATCTAGGTGTAGTGACATAAATCTGCATGAAATCACTATTTTTTATTGTTTAAAAACCATTTTTGAATGCAGAAATAGATCCAGCATGCTAAAAAACTTCTAGGGTACTTGAATTATACTAAAATAATCACTCAAATATGCAAATCTAACAATTTCTTATCAAATTTTGGACAAATATCAAGGAATTTTGATATAAATTATAATAGTATATTAACTCATATTTTAATAATGTATTATTAATATCTTACCTTATTAATGTATTAATACAATATTAATAATGTATCAATGTTAAAGTAATACATTGTTTAAAAGAATAATATATTATTATTATTAATACATTATTATACAATAATAAAGTAATACATTGATAAGGTAATACGTGAATAAAACATTAATACATTAAAAATGTACTAAAGTAATAAAAAATACATATAAAATATTAAAGTAATAAAAAATACATTAAATTATTAAATACTAATGCATTAATATATTAAAGTATTGTTAGTAATTAATACATTATTACATTAATAAAGCATTATTAATACATTAATACATTAATAAAGCATTATTAATGTATTAATACATTAATACATTAGTAAAAAATTATTAATACATTAATGTATTAATATATTAAATATATTAATGCATTAAATATTTTATAAATAAAAACATAAATATTGATATTAAAACATTAATACATTAAAAAAGTATCTATACATTACTAAAATATTAATATATTACTAATACATTATAATAATATATTAACTCATTATTAAAATGTATTAATAAAACACTAACAAATACATTACCTAATAAATTATAATAGTATATTAACTCATACTTTAATAATGTATTATTAATATCTTATTTTATTAATGTATTAATACAATTAATAATGTATTAATGTTAAAGTAATACATTGTTATAAAATAATAATATATTATTATTATTATTAATACATTATTATACAATAATAAAGTAATACATGAATAAGGTAATACATGAATAAAAAAATTAATACATTAAAAAGGTATTAAAGTAATAAAAAATACATTAAATTATTATATTAAAATTATTATATTAAATAAAAAATTAATACATTAAAAAAGTATTAAAGGAATAAAAAATACATTAGATTATTATATTAAAACTATTATATTAAATTACTAATACATTAATAAAATATTTATACAATAATAAAAATAAAGTAATACCTTAATTCATAAGGTAATGATACATTAATAAAATAACGATACATCAATACTTTAATAATATATCACCCAAATTAATATATTATAATAATGTATTAACTCATTATTTCAATGTTAAAATATTTTATAAATAACATATTTTTAGATTATTAATTAATGTATTAATAAAACACTAACAAATACATTAAGTAATAACGTATAATAGTATATTAAGTCATTATTATTGTGTTTAAATATATTATAGTTAATATATTTATATATTCTTAATTAATAAATTAATGTATTAATAAAATATATATATATATTTTAAATAAAAAGATGGAGCCTGTTATATTACCATAAACCGAATACAGAAGTTGTTGGTAATGCCAGTTGTCCCACCTGAACAGGAAATCGGGACAGCTGGACATCCCATGCCATTTGTCACCCAATTCACAAAATTAACAAAATTTACAGTGTCACGTCCTGCTCGAAGGAAACCAGGACTATTAGTCTTAAACATGAAACTGGTTGCCCTGACTAGTCCTAAGAAAAGCTGATAACTAGCTGGCCCAAGGCCTAAATTATAACAAGAAAAACAAAGTCTGGTTCTGAGCATTATGTCACCTTTGAGCCTGCGCGCTTGTCCTCATCCTCGTGCTGCCGCCATCCTACTGGGAGCGCATAGGCCTGCGCACATGTCGGACATTGTTTCTTTGGCAGAGTTCTAGAGTGAGCCGCAAAGAGCATGTCGAGTCTCTGATCCATTCTCGCCAGGCGGAAGATCTGGTCATCCAGCAAATTCCTCATCTCAAAGACAAGATTGAAGTATCCCCAGTCGACTGAAGGTGGCTGCTCCGGGCAATGACTGTCAATTAACCTCTCAAGGTTGGTCACTGCTGCTTCATGATTCGTGTGCACCTCCGCTTCCCTGGTAGGTTCGGGGGGAACCTCCTCTTCTACGTAGTAGGGGGAGTAAGGCGCCTTTGAGCTGGTGGCATGGGGGCCAAGCAGATTGCTTACAGGCGGTGGCTTGCTGTCCGGACCAAAATTCGATCTCGGATTCCAGTTGTCTGGCACTGTAAACAAAGTGTGCTCAGGGGGGCTCTCCAGGCCTCCTTCTAGGATGACTTCCTCCACGTACGCCATTGGAGGCATGCGTGGTCTGTTTCTTCTTCTCTTAGCTGCCATTCCTATAGAAATCTCAAAGTTCTTTTTTCTCTTGCGCCGTGACTCTGCCATGTACCCGGAAGCTCCCCTTCGTGGCTTCCCTCTCGCTCGGGGCATGGTGGTGGTCCGACAAATTGCCTGGGTGATCTCTCGAAAGTTCGTTCTGCTCTTGAAAGTTGGCGATATCGCCGGGGAGGCTGCAAGGAGCGACAATGAGAACTGGACAATGAGAACTAGTGCTAAAATGCCCGTTGTAGCCATTAAAATCTCATGGTTAGTGCGTTGAGGGCCTATACCCTTCCCTTGTGCGAGGGGCCTCGTCGTTTGAATGCGTCTGCTCATGTGCATGGTGAGTTAAGGTCAGAGGTGATGTGGGCCGGTGGATGCATTAATGCTGTGTCCCGGATCGATCCCACGTGGCACAATTGCGCCTTGTGTCACCCCATCCAGGGATGTATTAATAAAATATTTATACATTATGAAATAATACATTAATAAAATATTAAAGAATTAATAAAGTATTGATAATTAATACATTAATAAAGCATTAAAACATAAAAAAATATTTAATTTATAATAGTACATTAATATATTGAAGTAATAAAGTACAAACACATTAATAATACATTATTACATAAATAAAAAATATTGACCATCACCATCACCATCACCATCACCATGATAATGACGATGGTTTAGAGTGATAGCCTATGCTTCACCATCACGATAGTTAACTCCAATTGATGATGACCATGACAATGACTATGCTTGATGTACGATATATATATAATTTGTTGCATTACGACAACTATAAATGTTTATGACAATGGAAAATTATATTGAGAGTTGTTCATCACCAAGTGACGTTGGACAATGCTCGTGACATTAGGAAATGGTCGTCACATTGCAACGTTGGGAAATGTTCATCAGAATGCGACGTAGGGAAATGTTCATCACATTGTGACGATAGGAAACGTTCGTCACAATGCGACATTGGGAAATGGTCGTCACTTTGCGACGTTAGGAAATCTTCGTCAGAATGCGATGTAGGGAAATGTTTATCATAATGCAATGTTAGTCACAATGCAATGGAAATGTTCATCATAATGCAATGTAAATGTTAGTCACAATGAGATGTATGGAATCATGTTTTACTTTTTAGACAATGATTTATATTTTTCCCAAGGACATTGATAACAAAAGGGAAATGTTCGTCACCTTGTGACGATGGGAAATCTTCGTCACAATGTGACATTGGGAAATGGTCGTCACATTGCGACTTTGGGAAATGTTCGTCAAAATGCAATGTAGGGAAATGTTCACCATAATGCAATGGAAATGTTAGTCACAATGAGATGTATGGAATCATGTTTTACTTTTTAGACAATGATTTATATTTTTCCTAAGGACATTAATAACAAAGGGAAATGTTCGTCACATTGTGACGATGGGAAACGTTCGTCACAATGCGACATTGAGAAATGGTCATCACATTGCGATGTTGGGAAATGTTCGTCAAAATGTGACGTAGAGAAATGTTCATCATAATGCAATGTTAGTCACAATGCAATGGAAATGTTCATCATAATGCAATGAAATGTTAGTCACAATGAGATGTATGGAATCATGTTTTACATTTTAGACAATGATTTATATTTTTCCTAAGGACATTGATAACAAAAGGGAAATGTTCATCACATTGTGACGATGAGAAATGTTCGTCACAATGCGATGTAGGGAAATGTTCATCATAATGCAATGTTAGTCACAATGCAATGGAAATGTTCATCATAATGCAATGTAAATGTTAATCACAATGAGATGTATGGAATCATGTTTTACTTTTTAGACAATGATTTATATTTTTCCTAAGGACATTGATAACAAAAGAGAAATGTTCATGACATTGTGATGATGGGAAACATTCATCACAATGCGACATTGAGAAATGGTCGTCACATTGCGACGTTGGGAAATGTTCGTCAAGATGTGACGTAGGGAAATGTTCATCATAATGCAATGTTAGTCACAATGCAATGGAAATGTTCATCATAATGCAATGGAAATGTTAGTCACAATGAGATGTATGGAATCATGTTTTACTTTTTATACAATGATTTATATTTTTCCTAAGGACATTGATAACAAAAGGGAAATGTTCATCAAATTTTGACGATGGGAAATGTTCGTCACAATGCGATGTAGGGAAATGTTCATAATAATTTAATATTAGTTACAATGCAATGGAAATGTTCATCATAATGCAATGGAAATGTTAATCACAATGAGATGTATGGAATCGTGTTTTACTTTTTAGACAATGATTTATATTTTTCCTAAGGACGTTGATAACAAAATGGAAATGTCCATCACATTGTGACGATGGGAAACGTTCGTCAAAATGCGACATTGGGAAATGGTCGTCAGATTGTGACGTTGGAAAATTTTCGTCACAATGCAACGTAGGGAAACGTTCATCCTAATGCAATGTTTGGAAACAATTGACACGGTGTAGAATCATATTTTACTTTTGCGACGTTGGGAAAATGGTCGTTATAATGTGGCGTCAATAATGTTTTGTCACATTGCGACATTCGAAAAATTTCGTCATGACGACATTGGGAAATGTTCGTCACAGTGCAACGTTGGGAAATGTTAGTCACAATGATATGTATGGAATCATGTTTTGCTTTGTATAAAATTATTTATACTTTTCCATAAAATGTATGGTAAAAATACAAATTAGTCAAAAACAATTTCAAATACATAATTTCCATATTATAACAATGTGACGAACCTTTCATACACATATAAAACTTAAAACTTTACATAATATTATTAAAACTCTAACCACTATTTAAATAAATATAAAACTTCAAACAACCTTTATACACTATTTCATTATCAATATAAATAATTTAATATATCATTAAAAACTTCTTTAAATAATTAAAAATTTAAAAGATGATTCACATCTCACCATTAATGCCTATATAATATTATTAACACCCTAAGTGATATATAACCTACAATACATGCTTTGCAACTTTATAGAGAAAGTACATGCTTTACAACCTTATATAAAATAGATACATAATTAATTTTAATTTATTATTAATAAATTTGAAAAAATAAATATATATAATATAATAGAAGTGGGGAAATAAAAATTATTTAGGCATTAAAAATTTATCTTAAAATTATAAATCTATCTTAATATATTTATTTTTTAAACTATTTCGGCTACTTAATAAATTTAAAAATATATTAATACATTACACTATTAATTGAACCAATTTCACTATTAATATATTAATTGAACCAATTGAACTATTAATATTTTAATTGAACTATTAATACATTACACTATTAATATATATTATCTATATAATATAATAGAAGTGGGGAAAATAAATGTATAGACATTGTAAACTTGGAATTATAAATCTATCTTAATCTATTTATTTTTTAAATTATTTTGACTACTTAATAAATTTAAAAATATATTAATACATTACACTATTCTATTAATATGTTAATTGAATCAATTGAACTATTAATATTTTAATTGAACTATTAATACATTATATTATTAATATATATTAATCAATTGAACCAATTTCAAATTTGAAAAAATAAATCTATATAATATTATAGAAGTGGGGAAAATAAATGTATAGACATTATAAACTTGGAATTATAAATCTATCTTAATCTATTTATTTTTTAAATTATTTTGGCTACTTAATAAATTTGAAAATATATTAATATATTACACTATTAATTGAACCAATTTCACTATTAATATATTAATTGAACCAATTGAACTCTTAATATATTAATTGAACTATTAATACATTACATTATTAATATATATTAATCAATTGAACCAATTTCAAGTTTGAAAAAATAAATCTATATAATATAATAGAAGGGGGGGGAAATAAATGTATAGACATTATAAACTTGGAATTATAAATCTATCTTAATTTATTTATTTAAAAAAAAAATTGCTACTTAATAAATTTAAAAATATAGTAATATATTACACTATTAATTGAACCAATTTCACTATTAATATATTAATAGAACCAATTGAACTATTAATACATTACATTATTAATATATATTAATCTATTGAACCAATTTTAAATTTGAAAAAATAAATCTATATAATATAATAAAAGTGGGGAAATAAAAATGACTTAAACATTATAAATTTATTTTGAAATTATAAATCTATCTTAATCTAATTATTTTTTAAATTATTTTGACTACTCAATAAATTTAAAAATATATTTTGAAAAAAAATGTGAAACATCTAAATAACAAAGCATCCCTATGAAATATAAGAACATAAGTGAAACAAAATTGAAAAACACTATCCATGCCACAAAGTTGAAAAACACCATTGCTCGAAATGAAGTTCGTTCCATCACACATGATCACTCTCTTAATATACAAACTTAGATGCCATAGTTCTTAATATTAGCCAATTCTTAAGTGAAATGCCATGTCCTCTTAAAGTGGGTGATTGGCATAATTTGGACTCCATTATTTAATACTTCAAAGATATATATTTTAGACAATAATCTATACATTAATCAATTTTAAAGTTGAAAGCATCATTTACTTTTATATATTAATCATTTTAAAAGTCGGAAGTATCATTTAGTTTTATATATTTTGAACAATAATCTATATATTAATCAATTCTAAAGTTGGAAGCATCATTTATTTTTTATATATATGCATCATTTACTTATATATGCATAAAATATCAGAAATGTAGTACAATGAAAGCTTATTAAACGATACCATATTGAATATTAAATGAAATTATAGCATTACCAATTAACCCAAACATAAAAGGAATTAAGCGAACCAAGGCAAATCTGACATATTAATCATATTAAATGAAAATATAAAATATTAAAAAAAGCATTGCATACCAAATCACGAATTAACCTAAACATAAAAAGAATCAAACGAACCCAAGCAAAGTGGATATATATATATATATATATAGGAAGGATGACATTTCATATTAATGCAATGCATTGCATGTCATTTCTAGCCTATCATAAATTACAAATGACCCATTCAACATGCACATCCCACATTCTGCCAGCCTGGCATAATCTCTCATTTTCAAATAATCTCTCTTTTTCAAGATCCGACCATGACAGAATGGTAGCTAGTAGATAATATATTTATCAATGCATTGACTTAAAAATATATTGTGTTTTAAAAACTGATGTAACCTTAACCATTTAAAAAACCTAAAAATATATTGTGTTTTAAAAACTTATGTAATCGTAACCATTTAAAAAACCTAAGAGAAAACTTGGGATCATGGCTTGATTTTAGCAAAGAAATTCTCTTGATGGGTGGATGCCAATCTTTCCAGGATTCTGATGTTCAAAAATGAAGATTTTCCCAGCTTTCTCTTTCCTCACCAAATTGTTTAAAATATACTTCATGAATTCATTGAGTGTTGCTTTGAGATCCTGAAATCAAATAAGACACATGCAATCTCCACCTGATACTGAATGCTACAAAACAAACTAAATGGAACCTGCATATTATTAATTCGAACCTATTTGAACCTGGAATATTATTTAGACAGACTGATTAAATGTGCTCCATCTCCCATCGAAAATGAATAAAACATATCTTTCACTTCCCAACGATATTTGGTGAGTAATTGCTATTTCAAAATATAGTTATTCATGCAAATGCAAATATGAATTCAGTTATTGAAGCTCTTATAAAATGGTTCTTACTGCAAATGCAAATATAAATCCAATTATTGAACCTCTTATAAAATGGTTCTGAACCAATTTATAAAATGGTTTTCCAGAAATGGTCCTCCAATTTGTCAAAGGAACTTGGAAGCTTTTCCAAATTACAGCAGTAAGAAAGATCAATGTGTTCCAGGTTTGTTAGATCACCCAAGGACTCTGGCAAATGTTTCAACAAAGGACAAAATTCTCCCCCACGAGTGACCACAATCCGTTGCAGGTGCTTTAGCTGCCCGATGGACTCTGGAATATTTTGGAGGGGAGCATAAATCTCTAACTCCCGTAACTCCAAAGGTTCCTGCAATATGATAATTTCATGTGTTTCGATTATTTTCATTGTACTACACTTGAATTCCCCATCGCTCGGCTTCTCGTCCCAAAATTAAAAGGGAAAAATGGTAAGAACCAACCAAAATTTGAAACATAAATTAATCGCAGGAGATCCGTGAAGGTAGAGGAATCGAATGGGTAGAGGAATCGAATGGCCCATCCTTCCAGAACGCACCATATGTTGTTTTGAAACAAAAATTAATCGCAGGAGATTCGTGAAGGTAGAGGAATCGAATGCCCCATCCTTTCACAGCTCACACACCTGCCATTTTAGTGAAATGGAGCCTGAAATTCCACAACTACACTACTATAAGCATAATTAATTGTTGATCTCATAACATGTGAATCTTGTTAAATATAATGTAACCTCAACAGTCTGACTGTACACTGCTAGCTGTACTGGACAGTTGTGCTTTCTATTCTTGTTTAGCTTGAGCATATTTAGCTCAACCATCTCCCATTGCATTGTATCATCTTCTCAGAACTTCTTCAGTACTTATTCATACATTTTCAATATACTGTTCTATTCTTTTCTCTCTGCATTTCTCTTTGCTTCACAATTTATCATGGTATCATAGCTACAACAGTAAGCCTCTTCACACAGTCTGGAGAGCCACACGATCCTCACAGTGCAGAGCTTCACGGATCTTGAGAGCACATGACACAGACTCTTTCACAAGGATTGGAGAGTCATCTGTCATACTCTCAAAAGATCCTCGCAGGAAACTTCCACGAGGACGTAGAACATTCTACGTTCAAAAGATCAACGTAGGAAGCTTGTAGAGGAAGCAGAGCGTACATCGCTCGAAAGATCTAGGACGAAGAGAACGCAAAAGAAGAAACAGTAAAGATTCTTTTGATTTTTCAATAATCGTCAAATATTGACGCAGAAGAGCTGTAGAACGGAAGATCATTTAAAGAACTTGAAGAATTCATTCAAAACTATTAAAGATTGCTACAGAAGGCACAATTGTTTAAAGTTTTTGCGAAATTCGCTCAAATCTGTCAAAGATTGTAGCAGAAAATGAAGAACTTGTGAAATTATTTCAAATCTTTGAAAGATTCACGAATCTTTCTTCCACAGGAGTAAAGAACGCATCTCAGGCGCAAAGAACAACCATTGCGACCATAAGATTCATCCTGCGAATAGATCCAGAGCGGGAAACCAGTCCAGAAGGGATGAGGGGAGCGCGGAAAAGGCGAAAGAATTTCAGCCTTCAGATCTTGCGCAAAGGACCGACAGTCGTTGGATCAGTGAGCAAGTGCACGAGGTTTAATCCTCTAGAGCACACAAGAGAACTTATGACTTGAGAAGTCCCGACATCATCTAGACCGTCCATCAAGACACACGTGACGAGATCTCGGCATTTCGTGACTCGCAGGTGTAAAGGTTAGAAGACATGTCGTGAGAATTCGCAAATCGCGAAACCACGAGTCATTTTGGACCGTTGAATCAAGAAAAATCATGAGCCATCGATCTTATCACATCGCAAAATCGGTAATCGGGAGTTGGACGAGCAAAATATTGCACTCCAAAACTCCGATACACGATATCATGAAATCCTGTGAGGACTTGTGAGCCGTCCATCTCAGAGGACAGGTGGAAGCAGATCCGAGTGTCGTTAAATCGACATTTCGGAGTTCGCGGTTTTGAAAGACCATCACAACAGGACTTCGCAACTCACGAAATCGTGATACGCGAAATAGTGATAAAGTCTCAGCCATCCATTTGACCAGACACATGGCAAACATCAAGGAAACCGTCGGCGTTTCGGCATTCTGGGTTTCAAGTTGTCAGAGAAATTTGGAGTCACAAGTCGTGAACTTGAGAAACAACGCGGACCATCCATCTTTCAAGGATGCGTGGTGTAAATCCATGAACTCGGGAAAAGTCCCGAAAAGGAAAGGGCCATCGGCACATCGGGATTCGACGTTTCGTGAAACTTGAGGACAAGAAACACAAGAACTTCAGAACTCCGAAGTCTGAAATCCCGACAAGAGGAAAGATCTGTTGTGGGGCCCAGCTGACGTCATCTCATCAAATCACGGGATCGGGAATCTCCACAGTGAAATCCCTGACGTAGATTTGAGTCATCCATCTATTCAGGACACGTGGCAAAGATCGAGGCTTTCGGAAAATTTCCCAAAAACATAGTCCATCGGCATTACGGGATTCGGAAAATCGCAGATCCTGGAAACGAGACGTCCGGGGCATATCCAATCACGAAATCGCGAGGAGAGATCACGACCATCCATCTTTTGGGACGCGTGGCGTAGATCGAAGAAATCGGGAAAAGTCTCGAAAGGAACGCGCCATCGGTAAATCAGAGATCGGGGAATTGAGGAGTCAGAAGAACTCCTCATCAGAACTTGCGAAATCCTGATTTGCGATATCCCGATAAGATCTAGGCCATCAGATCACACAAGATCTGGACTGTTGAATTGTCCAAAGGCAATTTTTCGCATTTCGGCGATTTGAAAGACAATGAGCCGGAAAAGCCCGAAGCCCCTTAACATTAAGGCCCGTGGTCACATTGCAAGGCAACCAAGGGCCAAATTCAAGCCCGATAAGCTCCCTTCGGCCATCGGCAAATCGACAAATCGGAAAATTGGCGATCGGAGGTAAATATGAAATTTTCCCTCTATTTTTTCTCTGAATTTTTTTTTCAAAAACTAAAATATGTCGTCTAGCAACTTAGGACCAACTCAGGGTCCGATTGTACTGGGGAAGAACTATGAGTTTTGGTCTCTATGAATGAGATCATTCTTGCAAGAACAAGAGTGTTGGGAACCAGTGGATCTTGGATATGTGGAACCAGATCCAGCCGCCCTCGCTGCCATGAAAAATGTGCAGAGAATTGCTCAGGCAACTCTGAGGACCAAAGAAAATAAAGCGAAATTATGGATTCAAAATTCTGTGGATGACTCAATTTTCTCAAAAATCACAGGCGCTGGTACTTCCAAACAGGCCTGGGATATTCTTAAATCTTCCTACCAAGGAAATGACAGGGTCAAAACAGTTAAACTGCAGACCTTGTGGACACAATTCAAGACTCTAAGGATGACAGAGTCCGAAACTATAGATTAGTTCATGACCAGAGTCATGGGAATCGTGAACCAGATCAGACTGATTGGTGAAACCATCACTGATCAATGAATTGTTGAGAAAATTCTCAGAAGTCTACCCACGAAATTTGAAATGGTTATAACAACAATCCTTGAATCCAAGGATTTGTCGAGATTTTCAACAGATGAATTAATTGGTTCTCTGGTGACACATGAGACCAGACTACACCTCACAGATGAGTCAATATCCAATTCCTTCAAAACTCAATTCTCCTTCAGCAGAGGGAGAGACAGAGGAAGAAGCAGAGGTCACCAAGGAAGAGGGAGCAATCAAGGTAACCGTCATACCAGTGGAGGTAACAGACAACAATATCCAAATCAGAATTTCCAAGGTCAAAGACATCAACAACAAAATCAACATCAGAATTTCCAGCCTTAAAGAGGCAGAGGGAGAAGAGAAAATGACAAAACAAGCATACAATATTATTACTGCAAAAAGTATGGGCACTATGAATCTGAATGCAGGAAGAAGCAAGCAAATTAGCTCTCAGGCAGAGCACATGTGTCAAATAACACGGGAGAAAACTCAAGAGGTATGTTTCTCTCATGCCACAAGACTGAAGAACAACCTAAAGACCTCTGGTTGCTGGACAGTGGATGCAACAATCACATGACATGTAACAAAGAATTACTTTCATGCATTGATTCTTCAATCTCATCTGATATTACTCTTGGAAATGATTACTTAGTCAAGGTTCAAGGAAAAGGAACTGTTCCTATTTTTACTAAACAGAATGTCAAGAAAGACATATACAATGTCTATCATGTTCCAGATTTAAAACATAGTTTGCTAAGTGTAGGACAGCTCATTGAGCATGGCTATAAGGTACTTTTTGAGGGAACATCTTGTAAGATATATGACAAACTCCCAAGCAGAAAATTGATTTCTGAAATCCATATGACTCCAAATAGGATGTTTCCCCTTACCCTTAGAACTGCAAATTTGAGTCAACCATATGCACAGAGTGTATCAACCCTGAATGAAACAATGGTTTGGCATACAAGATTTGGACATCTACCATTTCAGAGTCTAAGTCTTCTTCAGAAAAACTCCATGGTCAAAGGTCTACCTATCTTTAAAGAGAAAATTCCCCCATGTGAGTCTTGCATACTTGGAAAACATAAGAGAACTAGTTTTCCACAGTCATCAAATCAAGCCAAACAACATCTTGAACTTGTTCACACTGACCTATGTGGACCAATGCAAACAGAGTCAATAGGTGGTAGTTTTTACTTTCTAACGTTTATTGATGATTTTAGCAGGAAAATATGGATATGTTTTCTCAGACACAAGTCTGAAACATTTGAAAAATTCAGAGACTTCAAGGCAGAAGCTGAAAAACAGAGTGGAAAATATATCAAAGCACTCAGGTCAGATGGAGGAGGAGAATACAACTCCAGAGAATTTGCAAATTTCTGCAAATCTCAAGGCATCATCATGCAAACAACAACCAGATATACTCCATAGCAGAATGGAGTGGCTGAAAGGAAAAATCAAACAATAATGAATATGGAAAGAACACTTCTTAAAAAGAAACACTTGTCAAATACTTTTTGGGCTGAAGTAGTAGCATGCTTAGTTTATCTCCTGAATAGATCTCCAACCACCAGTCTAAAGATGAAAGTTCCCCAAGAAGCATGGAGTGGGACAAAGCTCAATGTAGCTCATCTAAGGACATTTGGATGCATAGCATATGCTCACATACCTTCCAAATTAAGGAAGAAGTTTGATGACAAAAGTGAGAAATGTATTTTCACTGGCTATAGTGAAACATCTAAAGCTTACAGGCTTTACAATCCAATCACCAAGAAATTAATTCTCAGCAGAGATGTACAATTTCTAGAAAATCAATTCCGGAATGATTCACAAAATCAGCAAGTGGACAGTCAAAATCCATTGCTGCCAAGTTCTGAAAACACAGAAAATTCAGAACAACAAGTACCTTAAACTATTCTTCCAATATTGCAAGTACAAAGGCAACCTGAAAATTCTTAGGATCACTCAACTTCCAGCAGAGAATCATTCTCTAAACCACAGAATCAAAGAACTCAAAGTTTAAGAGAAATCCATCAGCAGTTGGATCACTTTGAGCAACACAATCTTTTTGCTTTAATGTCATGTCAACCTACATCCTTTAAGGAAACAACTAAGGAGCCACATTGGGTTCAAGCCATGAACCAAGAAATTGAATCCATTGAGAAGAACAAGACATGGGATCTTGTTGATTTACCAACTCACAAGAAGAGTATTGGTGTCAAGTGGGTTTACAAGCCTAAACTCAATGAAAAAGGGCAGATTGAAAAACACAAGGCAAGACTTGTTGCCAAAGGCTTCTCACAACAACCAGGTACTGATTATGGTGAAACTTTTTCTCCAGTAGCAAGATTAGACATTGTCAGAACTCTATTGGCCATAGCAGCACAACACAAATGACAAGTATACCATATGGATGTCAAGTCAGCATTCTTGAATGGTTTCTTAGAAGAAGAAGTTTATGTCGATCAACCACCAAGATTTGAAGTCCAAGAGCACCCAGCCAAAGTGTATCGGTTGAAGAAAGCCTTGTATGGCTTAAAACAAGCTCCAAGAGCTTGGTACARCAGAATTGACACTTATCTGATCAAAAGTGGTTTCAGCAGAAGCCAAAATGAGCCAACTCTTTACACCAAAACAGATCAGCACGGTAAAATTTTGATTGTATGTTTATATGTTGATGACATGATCTATACAGGAAATCTTGAGTTAACAGATTTCAAACATGCCATGCAATCTGAGTTTGAGATGACAGATCTTGGCATAATGAAATATTTTTTAGGCATTGAGGTTCATCAATCAACCAAAGGTATTTTTGTCTGTCAGCAAAAGTATGCAGCAGACATCATCAAAAGATTTCACATGGAAGGATGCAATCCAGCAGAAACCCCTATACCACTAGGCATAAAATTGAGCAAAAATGATGAAGGACCTATAGTGGACTCTACTTTATACAAAATTTTAGTAGGCAATTTGTTGTATCTTACAACAACTAGGCCTGACATTATGTATGCAGCCAGCTTTGTTTCCAGATTCATGGAATCACCAAAAGATTCGCATTGGAAAATGGCAAAAAAAAATTTGAGATATGTTGCAGGAACTCTCAATTTCGGTTTATGGTACACTAAATCTGATAGTAATCAACTTTTCGGTTACACAGATAGTGACTTTGCAGGCAGCCTAGATGACAGGAAAAACACATCAGGATATGTTTTTCAACTGGGCACGAACCTGATTTCATGGGCATCAAAGAAGCAGCCAATTGTATCAATATCTTCTGCAGAGGTAGAGTATGTAGCTGCTAGTTCAGCTTCTTGTCAAGCTGTGTGGCTGAGGAGATTATTGAAAGACATGTCACATACAGAAAATGATCCAACTCCTATTTTCTGTGACAATACATCAACAATTGCATTATCTAAGAATCATGTGTTTCACAAGAAAAGTAAACACATTGACACTTGGTTTCACTTCATTCGCGAGCTAGTCAATAATGGGGATATTGCACTACAATTTTGTGGTTCTCGAGATCATCTTGCTGATATCTTTACAAAGCCACTAGGAAAGTCAGTTTTTGATTTTCAGAGACAACACTTAGGCATAATCAGTGCTGATGATTGTAATTGTTGAGTTTAAGAGGGAGTGTTAAATATAATGTAACCTCAACGGTCTGACTGTACACTGCTAGTTGTACTGGACAGTTGTACTTTCTATTCTTGTTTAACTTGAGTATATTTAGCTCAACCATCTCCCATTGCATTGTATCATCTTCTCAGAACTTCTTTAGTACTTCTTCATACATTTTCAATATACTGTTCTATTCTTTTCTCTCTGTAATTCTCTTTGCTTCACAATTTATCAAATCTTATGGTCACTATGTAATTTTTTAATCATATTAGGTAACTATAAGCATAATTAATTGCTGATCTCATAACATGTGAATTTTATGGTCACCATGTAATTTTTTAATCATTTTAGGTAAATGTGAAAAAAGTAAACATATAAAGGTAAGTCTTTATAAATGACGGGAAATTAATTTCTGAAAATCTGATCCATTGATTTGAGACTACGATGAAGAATATACCAGCATCTTTTATTGTTGACCATAAAATTAAAATTTATGATTAAAAGATTGATTAATTCATCAATTCAAATGACACCTATCGGCTTAATAATTTGTAATCATGATTTCACATTTTAATAATATACACCTCGTGCCTCCTCTAGTCCTATTGAATATCCTTTTGTTGATTCCAGCCACCATCTTGTCCTTTGCTATATAAATTGATTTCCTGTTAGTTGCAGCCAATATCTAAAACAGTTCTCTGAACTGGTGAAAGTTGTTACCCATGCCAAGTCTCGGAGCAGGGCATGGAAGCTTAAACGAGGAAGCCGAATAAAAAGAGATCAAAACGTATTGTTTTAATAAGAGAATAGAACTGCATCTATTGAACTTGAGATCTATGGGAGAGACTCCGTCAAAATTAGGATGTATGGAAGACACCGTATGATTTTATCTCTGAATTAAGGTGAGTCTATTGGCTAGTAGATTTCGGTATTGGGTTCATAGTTAAATTATTTTATTTATATGTTTTTTCCTTGTTCTTTATGGGGGTTGGTCTTTTGGTCTTTTCTGCATTAAGTGGTGTTGGAATAGGTTTTTATTTGAGATTTGGGCAGGTAGCAGTTTGGTGAATGCATTAAGTAGTGTTGGAATAGGTTTTTAATTGAACTTTGAACAGGTAGCAGTTTGGTGAATTGAATTTTTTCAGTATTAGGCTGATGAAAAATTAACTTACTGGACTCACATTAGGACGTAATGTACCCACATTAGTGCTTAGAAGATTGCGATTTATTTTATTCACCAAACTATCTTTGTTGAACGCTAGTGGTTTGCCAAATCAAAGTAGCATAAAATTTCTTTAGTAATTTTATAAATTAAAAAAATTGCAACTTCATGTTTCAAGCTCGAAAAGAATAGCACCCTGCCCAGAAAATTACACCAGTAGGTTGGCACGAATTATGAAGAAAATGCCTTGAAAACAGGTTACAGAAGGAAAAGTAAGCAAAATAAACACATCATAGAAAAACAAAGCAAGGAAAAAAATAAAATCATTCAAGAAAACATTTTAAATATTTTACTTTACATCTCAAGTTATAATTGAAACAACATCTCAACCAAAAATACACCTCAAATATTTTGAGATCTCACTTTATAAATGGAACTTTGGTTGAAGAAATGTGAAATAAATAAAAAATCTTAAGTTATAATTGTAACAACATCTCACTCAAAAATACATCTTAAATATTAAGACATCTCACTTTATAAATAAAATTTTGGTTGGAGAAATGTGAAATAAAAAAAAATCTTTATAAATGGAATTTTGGTTAGAGAAATGTGAAATAAAAAAAAAATCTTTATAAATGAAACTTTGATAGGTGAAATAAAAAAATCTTTTGATTTACAAATCTGACCAAAAATACATTTCAAATTGAGTTGAATTAGATTTCAAATTGAGTTGAATTAGTTTCCATTTTATAATTTTCAAAAATTAAAGAAAACAAAACTAATTTTCTGAGATTTTCGATAATCAGTTCACAAGACAAAAGGCAAATATGAAGGAAACATGTTTTTTTATTTCACTCTTTGAACTTCACTTTTTCAATTTTTAACAATATACATAGATCAAAGATACAATTTTCCCTTTCTTGATGCTATCTTCTTATGATTAAAACAATATGATAAATATTGTTTTATCATATTGTTTATTTAGTAATCAATATTTCAAAAATACTTTATACTTTAAACTTTTGTTAGAGAATGATATACATCTCAAATATTTTGATTTACATTTCACATTATAATTGGAATTTTAGTTGGAAAAAACTGAAATAAAACAAATCTTTTTAATTACATATCAAAAATACATCTCAAATATTTTGATTTAAATTTCACTTTATAATTGGAATTTTGGTTGGAAAGGTGTATTAAAGGCAAGATTGCATGATTTCATAGCTTAATTATCTTTTGATTTAAATTTCAATTTATAATTGAAATTTTTGTTGGAAAGGTGTATTAAAAGCATGATTGGATGATTTCATAGCTTAATTACCTATTATAATTGGGACTTTTGTTGGAGAAACCTGAAATAAAACAAATCTTTTTATTTACATACCAAAAATACATCTCAAATTTTTTGATTTAAATCTCACTTTATACTTATTATTATATGTTAGAGTAGTTTTGGAATAAAATTTCATTTTCTATACATTAATTTTGAATTTTTTAAAATATAATTATGATAATTTATTTCTTTCTTTATTTAAATTTAAAATTATAAAAATTAAAATTCATTATTAATATTAAAATATCATAGTAAATAAAAATGGTCATTTTACTTTATTTTTAAATTAATGTGTGTCAACCACTGAAATAGGAAGTCAGGAGAAGATTAAGGTAACACTAGGAGAGGGAGAACCTCTGGATCGGCGAACTAGGGTTTCTGCAGACCCTTGCGGTGAGGGAGCTCAGCAATGGCCCCATCGGGGCATCCTCCACCCAGCGGAGGAGGGACGACGACTGGCTCCTACAGTCGGGCTACAGCCGGTGTTAAGGACGCGGAAAGAACCAAAAGGCCGGCCTTTGAGCCGCCGCCAGACATACACTCGACCCTGTGGGAAGAAGGCGCA
Source organism: Picea engelmannii (assembly GCA_009831015.1). Lineage (NCBI taxonomy): Eukaryota > Viridiplantae > Streptophyta > Pinopsida > Pinales > Pinaceae > Picea > Picea engelmannii. Next base: position 693,438 of record ML785162.1, read on the forward strand.
TCCAAGGACCGCGAAATGGAGATCGATCATGAGAA
>ML785162.1:701672-713876 GCA_009831015.1 Picea engelmannii
TTTTTTTGGCTATATCTGGTTGGCTGAACTGGTTTCTCCTCCTGGAGCAGTTCAGTAATTACAACCCTTTAACTGTGTCTATGTATTTTGGAACCTGGTTCTAAGAAGGACTCTTATATTAATACAAAAACTTGCTTACAAAAAAAAAAAAATTAATGTGTGTCAAATTTTGCTAACATGATTTGTTTCAAAGGTTAAAAATCCACCCAAATAAGAGTTGATATATCCCATGTACAATATATATGTCTATCTTACCTTAATTATGGTTTTTATTTAGATTTATTATTATTTAATTCAAATTTTAAACAATATATAATTTTCAATTGGTATATCCCATGTACAATATATATGTCTATCTTACCTTAATTATGGTTTTTATTTAGATTTATTATTATTTAATTCAAATTTTAAACAATATATATTTTTCAACTTTTTATTTAAATTGAATGATAAGTTTTATATTTTATATTATTTTATGTTTTTCTTTTTCACAATAGTTTTTTCTTTTTCAAAATTGTTTTACTTATTTACTTTTTTTATATATAAATTATTGTTTTAATAGAAATCCAAGTTCAATAATACTTTGAAAATAATAATAATCTAATAATAATAATCTATCTTATCATAATGTTTAAGATTTTGATGTAGTTACTGATTATTTTGAAAATACTAATAATATATCTTGTCATAAAATTTATTTTGTTGACATGGTTAAAGTAAAATGAAAATAATATATCTTGTCACAAAGTTTATTTTGTTGACATGGTTAAAGTAAAATTCATTTTCTTCATTGTAAAATTTAATTGCGAGGTTAATTAAGGATGTTATTAACTATTATTTTAAAGGTTGTTTAAGAAAATTATGGTATTTTTTAGAAATTTTATGTTGTTTATTGTTTTTAAAAAATAACATTTTAGTTAATTGTTGTAAGATATATTATGGAATTGGATTTTATTGAAATATAATGGATATTTAGTTATACTACATTTATAGCGAAAAGAAAATTGTATTGAGTGAAAATCCAATTTCATTCTTTATTATAACCCTGAAATCAACATGGAACTTAAATAGTCTTAGCCATCTTTGTTAGGTTGATGGAAACATTACAGAGTAGCATTTGACAGTGCTACTCAAACTCAGAATTTGATGGGTGAGAAATGTTATCTTATGTCAGGAGTAAGGATTGTGTGGACTTATGAAGCCCCCCTTACACATCCCAAGTTGGATGATAGACTGAAAATGGACATTTCATTGACCCCATCTAAATGGACATTTCATTGACCCCATCTAACGAGGGACCCACCATAAATCATATACATTATTATACATCTTAAGTTATATATTTTAAACTCAAATAGATCCCACTCAATATTGATAAACATAACCAACACTGTTAGGTTTTTCTTATCCTTTTACTTATTCCACTCCATCTGAAGTTCAATCCACCATGTTTATTTTTACACATTAATTCTTACCCATATTTTTCACTTTTTTGCTTGAGTATTCTTGATATTCTCCTTTAACTATAGCTTTATATTCTCTTTTATATTTCTAATTGTAACACATGTTTTAATATTTGAAACATAAATATTGAGTTTTATATTGGACTAACCTAAAACAAATTTATATTTATATCTTTATAATCCAACTACATGAACATTTTCAATGTGTATATATCTCATTCTTTCCCTTTATACATGTATATCATCAACATAAGCTTTTAAAGTTTTTTTATACTTACCCCCATGTAAATATTTTTCATATCATCAACATACAAATATATTTCTTTAAATAATAGAATATATTTATAGTTTTATGTTTTACATTTCCTCTCCTACTATATCATGTTTTTCTTTTCCTATCATCTCATGTTTATTACTTCTTAAAGTCTACACAACTACATAAAATATTGTTGTTCAAATAGTTACAGCCATACATCAACAAATATAGTTTTAACACTTTTTTTTAATCTACTCGCATATGTATTCTCCTTTAATTCCATTTGTGTCCATTATATTTTACTTAATACACTCCTTCCTTGTTTTTTTCCCTATGTGGTCTTTCAGTTCCCTTGTACTTCCACTTTTTACACAAAATATCCAAGGAATGACATATGTTTTAGTAACAAACTCGCTTACAAGGATTGGAAATGGAGAAATTATTTGCAATCCTATTATACAAATTATGGAATCCAAAGTAACATTAGAAGATTGTTACTCAGTAGTCCTATCCGATGGAGATAGTACAATGCGAAGCTTATTTGCCTCAACACTTGGTCACTATTTCAGTTCATCTCAAATAGAAAAACGGTCCTTGGTTGAACTACAAGACTTCACTTGCAGATCTATCCAAGACAACAAGTATGTCTTCACTCTACCATCTTTGCATGCTCAATCTTAGTTATAATTCATACAACTATTATCTTGACTTTCCCTCTAAATATTCCTTTAATTTTTGCATGTATAGCACACACCACCCGCATTTCACTTTGCTTACTATGTGACCAATAGTGAAAGTACTAATTGTACATTGTTTACATTTTTTTTTGCAGGTTCTAATAGTGCATGAAATCCAAGTACATACTTTTAAAGAAGACATTGTTGGTGCCCCAACATTGATAGAAGATGTAAGTTCTTCTACAAAATGACCATTAGAACCTACTAATACAACCCCCAAAATTACACATATTGCATCTTTGCATTCATCCCTAAAGGTATGGACTTTGAAAGTTAGAGTACTTTCAAAAACCTATGTCCGCACATTCACCAATGCTAAGGGACTTGGCCATGTATTTAGCTTTGATGTTATTGATGCAACAAATGGTGAAATATGCATTACATGCTTCAACATCCAAGCGAAAAACTTACATCCTTCCATACACATTGGAAACATTTATGTCATCTCAAAAGGGTACATCAAACTTGCAAACAAAGAATTCAATCATTTAAAAAATGATTGGGAAATAACTCTAGATATTACCTCAACCATTAAAGTTTGTTTAGAGGATGATTATTCAATAGAAAAACACAACTTTGTGTTCACTCCTATTAATATGGTACCAACTTTAGTCAACAACTATATAGTTGATACTATTGGAGTTACTATCTCCATTAGCCCTTTAGCAACCATCAAGACAAAGAATGGAACATAGATGCATAAGAGAACCCTCCAACTAAAGGACATGTCAGGGTATGGTATAGAGGTCACATTATGGGGGGTATTATGTAGTAAACATAATATAGACCAATATTCTATCTCAAATTCCTTTCCAATAATCACTCTCAAAGCAGGAAAAGTAACTTCCTTTAATAATATATCAATTACTACAACCTTCACATCCCAACTTTCCATCAATCCTATTCTCAAAGAAGCCCAAGATTTGAGAACCTGGTTTGATAACCCTTTAACATATACATCTTTTCACTCATTATCTGCACATGGAGCTGCAGGCGGGCACCCTTCCATTCAAAAACACTTGGCTAACATAGAAAATGAGGGAAATGGCAAAGGTCCAACCCCTACATTCATTTTGGTTGAGGCAATTATTGCTTCTTTAAATGAAGACAATTGTTGGTATGTTTCATGCCCACTTACATTTAAAGACCGAAAGTGCAAAAAAACTCACTCCTATTGAGGATGGTGTTTGGAATTTCTATAGGTGCAATCAACATGTTTTTGAATGTGAATATAGGTACATTTTTCGGTTCAGCATTGAAGACCAAACAAGAAAAATCAATGTTACTACATTCCAAGAAGCCATAGAACAACTTATAGGCATATCTGCTGAGAAGTTATATGAATATGAATATGAGGCAAATACCAAAATAATCACAGACATATTTGGAAAGTTGTTCTTTCATAATTACTTATTCAAACTAGTAGTGCATGAAGAAACATTTTCCAATCAAAAACAAATAAAATGCATCGTGATCTCATGTGATAAAATTGATCACATATCAAATCCAAAAAAGGACATCCCAATCTCTAAATTGTTGGGTACATAGTGAACGCAAAGTATTATGGGTGTTTCTTTCAAACACCAACTTGTAATTTCTGTATTTTTGTGCATATGTGTATTATATAAAGTGTTTATGTTTCAGAGATTGTTCTCTTCATTATAACATTTATATGCAAGGAAATCCAACCTATGCATTCACTTATAAGATGTTTTAAAAATTAGATTCTATTTCTTTTGTAACTATTTTGAGAATATTCTTAAAAACACATCATATCAAACATACAAAATGCAAAAAGTGCTATCAAGAAATTTGAGTTTTAACTACAAATTATTCATTGTTTCTCTTATAGGAAATTCCATATGGCACACAAAATGCCCCCACGTTCCAAACAACACCAACAAACACCACATGTGAGGGACTCTCAAGATCAGTAGAAAGGGAAGTTATCTTTCAACAAGGCATCACATCAAATACTTCTCATATAAATTATTCCCACATTGAACTTTCCAGCAAGGCTTTATACAATCTCCATTGCTATACAATTCAAGCTACATAAATAAACAAAAAAAGAAGATACAGATGGAACAATGACACTATTAATATAGAAAATACTAGCCTAGACACCACTCCTCTATCTACATCTAAGAGCCAAAAAAATGAGCAACGTTGTATAAAATATGCTGAAAAAAAAAAAAACTAAAAAGACTTAGAGAGACTTCACATATAAACCAAAACCAACCTCATCTGGACTTTCCAACACATGTTCTAGAACATCAACCCCATACACATGCTTCCCAATCTTTCTAAAAACGTATTGATGTCTTGTCTAATATACATACATGTAGTGCATGTATGGAATCACATTCTAGCATTTCTACTCGCCCATCTCCAAATGGACACATTTGTACTCAATGCCATAGAGAAAATAATGGTCATCGTTTCTCCAAATGGAATAATATGGATCCCGGTGACCAACCCAGAGTCTTGTCAATACTAACACAAGTTGAGGAAATGTTAATTGCTCGAGTTAGTCCCATCTTGCAAGTTAGGCATGCTCAGGGTGGACAATACAAATATAGTGGACAAACTATCAGTTTTCCACAACAAATTGTTAAAATAGCAACTCACCTGCCACATCGTCTTTCATATCTTGACATCTTGGTCATCAAGAGACATGGAGGAAAGGGGAAATGTTATGATTGTTATGTGACAAAATCTCATGTCATGAATGCATTGATCTACAAGATGCAAAATGACAAATATTACAATGATGACCAAATTGATCAAAACTCACTTGCATCACTACCCACCACTTGCACCAATGTCTCCTCTCACCTCCATTCTGTCTCTACAGAAACTCTCAATTCTCCCAATGAAGACTCACATATCATAAATATAGAAAACAATGTTGTTGTCCAAGAGAAGAAACTAATGTCTTCCTTTTCATATAGATTGCCTAATACACAACGCTAAATGGAAAAAATAAGAGCATTTTTTGACACTACAAATAATGATCCACCGGAAACAATTGAATGGTCGACAATTGGCCTATCACCAATCAATGAGTACAACACAGAGGGTCTACTTGACATGGCATTTCCTACTCTTTTCCCCACTGGGGATGCCCTTCTTCGCCAACCACCCATGAGAAACATCCTGCTTGATAACTATGCAGTACACTTGATGAGATACCATGACAATAGGTTTGGTAGCCATCCTCGTTTCAGATACTTCCTCCATAATTTGATTATGCACCATCAAAGTCAATCAACAACTACCTTCTTTGTTAAGAGAATCCAACATCATAACACACCCACCACTATCCAAGAGTTGTGTGCACACCTCAAAGAGCTACCTGCAGACAAACTCCCAAAACAAGTGATGCGCTTTGGAGCACATCTACGTGGGACTAGAGAATTTTGGACTGTGCGCAGGATCAAACTAACAAAAATGATAACACAACTTCAATGCCCAACATTATTTTTCACTCTCAATGCAACTGACACAAAATGGTTGGACTTACATGCAGTTATGCAAAATGATAGACCTCATGACCCGATGCTCCACCAACGTTGGCATACACACAATGTCATTGACCACCCCCACATTGTAGTTTCATACATGCATAAAAGGTTTTCAATATTCCATGAGGAGATACTTCAAAAAAATATCCATGCAACTGACTATTGGTATAGGTACTTAATCTATAATAATTGAAAGTACCTCTCCCCAACCTATACATTTATATCCTCTATACTAATCATTTCATATTCCTTTTGTAGGTATGAATGGAAAAATCGTGGCTCTTCACATATACATGGATTTATGTGGCTTGATGGTTCTCCAAACATGGAAACATTAAATTGGGAAGACCCAAATCAAATCTATGATGCAAAGAGTTTATTTGATAACTATGTTACAGCCTGGAATCCTAGAGAAAACCATGACACACACATGGCTATTCATCAATCCATTCAAGATGGACCTTGCTTGCTAGCTATAGAGGAGATATTTGCTTCCAACCCAATTGAGGACTATAAAAAACTCTTAAATCGAGTTCAAAGACATACAAAGTGCACTGAGAAAACATGTCTTCGTAGAAAAGGGACTACCCTTGAATGCAGATATAAATTCCCTTGGAAGGTACAAATGGAGTCATCACTCTACATTGATGAACTAGGTCAAAATATATATCACCTGACACGCAATGATGAGCGCCTCAACATCCATAATCTTAACATACTCCAAACATGGAGAGAAAATGTAGACTTCCAACAGGTCCTCTCTCATCATGCAGTTCTAAAATACATTGCCAAATATGCGTCCAAAGCAGAGGGAAGATTAGATACCTACCACATATGTTGACCAGAATCGCATCTACATCACATCTTCAAGACCCTGCCTCAAATTATTATCGACGCTTGCACTCAGAAGCAATTGTAGAATGAGCCATAAGTGCCCAAGAAACTTGCCATATGTTCCAAAAATTAACCCTTGTCACATGCAAACGTACCTTCACCATACTCAATATTGGTCGTCAAATATTTCTCCGAGTCTCTTATGATTCTCCTAACTGCTTATCTGGATCCAATTTCATTGATGCATATCTAATGCGTCATGTTCTTCTTGACCCTTTATGTTTGATTGAGCTTGCAAAAAACTGGACATACAACCAAGCACGTAAAAAACAAAAGTGGAAAAAAAGACACCTCCCCGCAATTGTCCGTGTATGGCCCCTTGTTACTACAATACCAAACAAAGAATCCAATGCCTTTGTTCAGTTTTGTTGTAGTGAGCTACTTTTATACAAACTCTTCCATTCCTTCTCTGAAGATATAGGCCTTTCAAAAGAAGACATTGTGGCTAATTGGGAGATCATAAAAAATGACTACCATGTATGGTATTTTCATCGCAACGCTGTGCACACTCCTAATGAGAAATCATCTGAAGATGAGGATAGCCATATCACCATACAACAAAACATGGATATGAATGAATGGTAGTCTTTATCAAGGTTGGCCCCTACAAGAAATATCAACTTTACTTCTCTTGATATGTTGGGACTCCGAGAGATTGAAACTTCCCACCCATGGGATTGGCTTGCATTATCACAAGATACACTGGAAACTGCACCAAACTTCATCAACTATAATCGAAGGAATGCATAAGTCATACAAGAACTCAATACTATATTTCTTTCCAACAATACATTTTCTACACATCAACAACATGCATTTGACATCATCCTTCAACACTTTCAAGAAAGAGAACCAAAAGAACCATTGAAGATGATCATCCAAGGAACTACAGGGATAGGAAAATCCAACCTTATACACTGCATCAGAGAAGCACTATCTTCTCAAGCAAAATCTGGCCATAGCCTAATACTGCTTCTTGCCCCTAGTAGAGTTGCAACATTTAACATATATGCAACCACTATACATGCAGGACTTATGATTCATATCAAGGACATGAGGCCTTTACATGGTCAGTCCCTTACAGTGTTCCAAGAATATATGAAACATATTCACTACATTCTAATTCATGAGATGAGCTTCATACGATATAAAAGTTTTGTACAGATTGAAAGTCGATTGCGTGAAGAATTTCTAGAAAGAAACCACTGCTCATTTGGTTCATGTAACGAGCCTCCTTGTTACGACGACAAGCCTCTTATAACAAGTGCAATTTTTTTTTGTGTGTGTGTGCGTGTGTACAAGGGTAAGAAGAAATTATACTCTGCGCCGCCACATGACGACGAATCATGACGCATGCAATGCGATATCAACATAAGGGTCTAAGATGCACATCAACATCTGCCAGCAATGAACAACAATCAACTGACAAAATAATAAGACTGACTACCCGCCCGTCCTACCCTGCAATGGTTAGGACCTCCAAGACATATAAGCAACGCTCAAGCCCAGGTTCCCATTGATTTTAACCATTTAAGGTCTCATGGATGGCAACTGTTCTGAGGAACATGGAGGTGTCTACATCCTACTCGACACAAGCAGACCAAGCAAAAATGTGTACACCCATGTATAATAGCAATAAAACGAGAAACAACTCAATATGTCTAAAATGTAGAGTATCATTAAGGTACGTTCTAATTTAGTCTTAAATAGAATTTAATGCATAGTTCTAAATTCCAAGGGACAACATAGTATCATCTAAATTGACATTTAACGAACATTACTAAGCAAGTCTAATGTTCGACGGGATTTAATAAAAAAATATAAGTAATCATTAATCAAAATCTATCTAGTCTGTCAATTATAAACTAGCCATTCATTAAAAACTTGCAATATCTTTAATTAGAACTGAATGAGGCATGTTCTCAACACCTACAAGGATGACAAGGCAGGTTAGAAAAGTAGAGATAGTACTTAGCTTAAAAGACTTTACACTTGGTAGTACCACATTTTGTCCTTTTACACATTCCACATCACCCTTTATTATTTACATTTGATTATTTTATTGCTTCTAGATTACATACAATCCATGTTCAATAACTACAAGTATGAATAGACATTGGACTTTTACCCGGTTTTTAAAGTAATTTCATTGTTTTTCCAAATCAATCCTTTATCAAGTTGTGGAAGGGGTTATGTACTATCATTCACTTATTTATTGGGCTACACCACAAGGTATTATGCATGATCAAAGAATTGACAACATTAATTACTAATCTAACCTTTAACACGGAGTACTTTATTATTAGATATTTGTAACGACCCTTGATTATTAAGCATAATTAATTTAATAATAATCCTAAAAAAATTAGCTAAACTGTATTTATATCTTAAAATAACATTTCTAATTGGATATTATTAAATAGTGTTCATGAGGGTTAATGATTGATTTAATTATTAATTAATTCATTAATTAATTAAGTATTAAATTAATGGTTAATAATAAAAATATAATACTAATTTAAGTTACGTTCCCGTAAATGGAAACATAATAATGAATGGGATAAGGCATTTAATAATGGGATAAGGAATTTAATAATGGGATAAGGTCTTTAATAATGGGATAAGGTATTAGGTGGGGGAGTTAATGCAGGGAAGGCAGTGAAGGAGGAATAAGGGGGGGAAATGGAGTTGAGATGGATTATTCATTCTACGAGAGGGGAGAAAGGATTTTGGGGGAGAGCTTGGAGTATTAGGCAGAGTGGAATTTACAGTGCACCAGGGGGCTGCTGGAGGTTTTGGGCTCGGAGGGCTAGGATATCCGTTGATATCCTAGGGCTAGGCGCTACTAGTCGGCAGGGAGGTTGGTTTTGGATGTTGTCCTATAGAGAAAGCTAAAGAAGCAAGCTAAGGGAGAAATATAAGGAAGCAAGCGGCAGCATCAGAGTTAAGGTATTTCTTTGAAAATTTATGCATTGTTTTGTATAAAAATTGTTATTGAATTTTATTACTATGAAAAATAGATGGCGAATGTGCCAGATTAAGTAACTTTTAAATTTATTGTAGTGTTGTAATTCAATGTTTTTTTTTATTAATTTAGAGCCATTACATCTGGTATCAGAGCTGTATTTGAAACACTGGAGCCTTAAGGGCCACGTTCCCAGCTCAAATTCCCCTCCGCTTAACCTGCAAGCAAAAAAAAAAAGGGAGTATTGATAAACTGTAAATATTTCTTACCCAATGACCACTACTACACTGTGCGCGTAATCATGCAGTTCCCTTTGCATTCAGAATCCAGATCAATAGAAAGAATGAGATAAACTGTATGCTGTTTTCCGGTCCATTTGAAGAATTTGTACGCCCGCATCCCTACGTTTTCGAATCTCATCAACACTTCATATTTTCTGCTAAGTAAACATAATTTTATAGAGAATATTGCAAATAAGCCGCAAGTACGCTATATTCCAGTTAAATAAAAATAATTTCACAGCAAAAATTGTATACAAGCAACTAGTCCTACGTATCTTCAGCTAAATAATAAAAAATTGTAGCAAAAATTGCAAATAAACAACAAATCCTCTATATTTTAGGCGAAATAAGAATTTTACTGCGAGAGTAAACCCTATATCCAAGTTCTGGAAGCGAGCATCGATCAAACACGCAACACAATCCGTAATTCACAGGCCATCACCCGAGTTTACACACATGAAACTGACGGAAGGAGCCCATATATAAAGCCGATTTCTTTTGAGTTAGGCGGGTACTTGCAGCAGCTTCAAAGCATGGTAGTAAGATTCAGCCGTATTGACCTTTTAGGTACGGAAATTCGATCACAGTAGGAATTCGATCACATGCCTGAAATAACCTATATTCACCTTATCAATATCTCTTATTGCGATCTGTGATTCCTACCAAATTCGCAGGCTATGGAAAGCAGTTAAACAATGGTCCAACTTTCAATGTAGAAATCATGACTGCTTTACAGTTTGACACCTTCCCTATGATGCGATACAGTTATTTTGTGGTCACGAACTCTTTAGCTTAGGCGTGAGGAAGCCCATGTGGATCGAAAGGTGAAAATTGGTGCAAATATAATAAACCCAACAAAGAAATCCAACAATGTTGCCCAGAGAATTGAGATGGCACTGATCTCTACTCCTAAAGTTTCACCATAGAAATCGTTGTGGATCAGACTCAGCAAAGGCGAAATATTGTTAACATCTTGACTGCTATATATAACCCAATAAAATGAGCTCAATAAATGACGAGGAAAACATATTAACCCAGGGAAATAGTGAATCGCTGAAAGAAGTTTGGGACTTGTTTGATTTCTTAAGTGCTTTTGAAAACCAGAATGAGTTGAAATGACTCAGGTTCGGCCCTTTAAATGGTGCGAGTTCAGACTGTAATTAAAGATTGGCACTCATTAATGGGACAGTCTCATGTGCATCAAAACCTCACAGCTCACACCATCTGTGGAAAGTCTCGATTTTCATCCAAGAGGGCCTGAGTGTTGTCCATGGCTCCGGTTGGATCTGTGCCATAGTTTGTAAAATAGAATAAGCAACCATCCGACTGGCCATGTGCACAACAAAAAAAAAAAAACAACAAAAATACTCGAAAAAAAAAAAAAAAAACTCATCTCCTTACCCAAATTACATAAACGCGTGCTATATTCATATTAATTACCATGGCGTGTCCGGTCTGGGTGCCGCAGCTAGTGACTGAGCGTCCTTCTACCGAGCAACAGAAACTCTCTTGGCCTCCACCCAACTGAAGTACTTAGGAACATTACCCATCGTTGAAATGAAGGACGAAGAAGGTTGAATACTGTCTCTGGAAACACCCACGATGCTTGCACTGGGATTCGAACTCCGAATTTGAACCTGCTGCAACTGGGGGTGGCTCATAACCCCCACAATTCTCGGTGTGGAAGAGGGCGGCCAGGTTGTTAACTTGGCAAGGGAAGGATTGCATCTCCCAGATAGATTGATGATGAAAGCCATCATTATTCTTAATCTTTCTCACATTAAACGCATCCTCTACCAAAACCAGAAGGCGAAGCCAAAGATAGCAGCAGAAGGCGAATGAGAATGCCTTCCAGAGTTGAGCCACACAAGATTACACGAGTCATGCATGCGAACGCCTTCCAGAGTTGAGCCACACAAGTTTACACGAGTCATGCATGTGAACGCAACGCATGCCATCTGCCAACGCCCAAACGCCTCACGAGACAGACTTCCTTATGCGTAGTAGCATTTTTTTTAATATATATATATATATATATATATATATATATATATATATATATATATATATATATATATATA
>ML785162.1:720613-736979 GCA_009831015.1 Picea engelmannii
GGATGACAGTTTTGATTATTAGTACATGTACGAGAATTGTATGTACTAGCTACACATACATTTCTTGTACATATACACTAGTATGTATGAAATTTCCTTGACTTACTTACTAATAATGTCGGTTACTTGTTATGAATGTGTGATCCATGTTCTTGTTCTTTGTACCATATGATACCTTAACTTCGGGACGAAGTTTCCTGAAGGGTGGGTGTATGTAACGACCCTTGATTATTAAGCATAATTAATTTAATAATAATCCTAAAAAAATTAGCTAAACTGTATTTATATCTTAAAATAACATTTCTAATTGGATATTATTAAATTAATGGTTAATAATAAAAATATAATGCTAATTTAAGTTACGTTCCCGTAAATGGAAACATAATAATGAATGGAAGACATTTAATAATGGGATAAGGCATTTAATAATGGGATAAGGTCTTTAATAATGGGATAAGGTATTAGGTGGGGGAGTTAATGCACGGAAGGCGGTGAAGGAGGAATAAGGGGGGGAAATGGAGTTGAGATGGATTATTCATTCTACGAGAGGGTAGAAAGGATTTTGGGGGAGATCTTGGAGTATTGGGCAGAGTGGAATTTACAGTGCACCGTGGGGCTGCTGGAGGTTTTGGGCTCGGAGGGCTAGGATATCCGTTGATATCCTAGGGCTAGGCGCTACTAGTCGGCAGGGAGGTTGGTTTTGGGTGGTGTCCTATAGAGTAAGATAAAGAAGCAAGCTAAGGGAGCAAGCTAAGGAAGCAATCGACAACATCATAGTTAAGGTATTTCCTTGAAAATTTATGCATTGTTTTGTATAAAAATTGTTATTGAATTTTATTACTATGAAAAATAGATGGCGAATGTGCCAGATTAAGTAACTTTTAAATTTACTGTAGTGTTGTAATTCAATGTTTTTTTTTATTAATTTAGAGCCATTACAATACTTTTACAAAATGTGTACAAATGTATATGCTATATATCATGATTTAAATAAAGTTGAGTAGTTGATAATCTACACATAAGCACAAGAATTTCATGAGCATCTCCTCTATAATAATAATTTATTATTAGTTGTATAAATTACATATTAATCCCTACAATTAACTATACTAAATGCAGATGTCGTGATCATAAATAATTACTGAACCACCACATGTTTACTCTGGCAAAGAAAAAACTTAATGTAAAAAGGTGCAATTCGCAGGCTCCCAATGATACAATGTCTCGGTTATTAAGTTACAACTGTACAATTTTCCGATAACAATAATATAGATAAGGAATTAACTTGCCTATTGATCAACTGTATATCAAGAGGCTTGCCTAAATTCATAAGAATACGACCGTATTAAGACAACCAAAGGATAATGGTTGTGTCCAGGGAACCAAGATAAAAAGGTCATTAACGAAGAAGGTTAACGTTGCACAATCAATGAAAGAAATAATATGCTAAATCTACGTTATGCCATAGAAACTGCCATCATAATTACAGTGTCCATGATTCAGCCATGCAAACCGCCGTTAAGGTAAGGTCGATCTATGCTCTCTTAGTTTATAAATTTCTGGCAAGGTGTGAGGGTTTACTGCCAAAACTAATTAATAATTAATAAATTTTGTAGACACACTCCCATACCAACAACTTGCGACCTCACTCTCTGGATATGGTTAATTGGCATTTACAGTATTAATTGGGGTGCAGACTTAGCAGGAGAACTCAGTCATAAGTGTAAGGGCAGTCATAAGTAAAGGAAGAAATTTAAAAAAAGGGGGTGGTAACCAGTCACAAAACGAAATTGCCAGAACACAATGCCAAAACGAACTTGCAGCAACCATTACAAAACAAAATTGCTAGGACACATTGCTAGAACGAATTTGCAGTAACCATTACAAAATGAAGTTGCCAGAACACACTGCCAGAATGAACTTGCAGCAACCATTACAAAATGAAATTGCTAGGACACATTGCTAGAATGAATTTGTAGTAACCATTACAAAATGAAATTTCCATAACACATTGCCCGAACGAACTTGCAGCAACCATTACAAAATGAAATTGCCAGGACACATTGCCAGAACAAATTTGCAATAACCATTACAAAACTAAATTGCCAGAATGAAATTGCAATAACCATTACAAACAAATTTTCCAGATGAGTGGTGTAGAGACAAGGCTAGAATTTACAATGACCACATAATGCATTTGCTAAATGAAATCAGGGTTTCAACAAACTTGAATGAAATCAGGAGTTTCGGCAACATTATATAAAATTAAACAACTAGAAAATCGTTAAATGAATTCATTAGTTTCAACAACGTTATATAAAATTAAACAACTAGCAATCGTTAAATGAATTCAAGAGTTTCAGCAACCTTGAATGAAATCAAGAGATTCAACAACGTTATATAAAATTAAACAACTAGCAAATTGTTAAATGAATTTAGGAGTTTCAACAACCTTTCCAATAAGCAAGCAGATCCAAGCATAAGTCCTAATACCATCTACCAACATAAATGAAGAGCGTACCGTTGCCTGATCGCCCGCCTCGGATGACTCTGCGTGCTCCGTGCTGCTCCCGCTCGCCAACCATCGAGACCTCACCAGTACCTCCCAGCCAACGCTAGGGGTACTTTGCTTCCCCCTTAGCCCCCCGAGCCGCAAAGGGGCCACACACTATCCAGATGGTACGTCTAGCTCCCAGCTCACCTCGCAAGGTCGAGCTACCACTCCTCTCCGAGATGGGAAATCCCAACTCCCACAAGTAAATCATTCAAGTCACTAATCTGGCAGCGTAACGTTACGCTAACAACCGATCCCCCTTTCTTCCTCCTCCTTCCTCTCTTTTATAGAGTTTTAGAACTTCCAATCTTTCCCTAAATCTCATTTAATTTAAGTTTTAAATAAAAATCTTCTAAAAATTCTCCATCGTACAAGTGTCATTCATCCCCCACATTCCTCCAATAATTATTTTCTTTAATTTATTAAATTGTCTAATTCCCTCACCCACCTAGAGTTACTCCTAAAATTACTCCTAGGTGTCCCTAGATTCCCTTACAGGTTTTAAAGACTTTCCCTAAAATGAAGTTGCTAATTTAGTTCAATTTAGAAGGTTCTTAATTGCAGATTCTTTACTAAGTTGACCTCTTGCTTTTTACCATAAGTTCCCCTCTTTCCCTTTTTATGTTACCTCCATCCCCTAGTTTCCTAAATTTTATAATTTCCCTCTTTCCCCTTTTTATTAGAGCTAAAAATGGTAGTTTCAATTTAACCCCTTTTCCCTTTTATTATTAATTCAACATCTTTTAAAACTATCAAAAGTTAAAAATAATTAATTTCTTTTTTATTTTATTTTTATCCAACAATTTTATTTAATTTCTTACTTTCTTCATTTTACCCCAAAATTTAGGAAGACAAAATTATTACATAAGGGGTTTTTATTTTAAATTTTATTATTATTATTTTATATAGATATTTTCTCAAGGGTAGACAAAATTTTACCCCTAGCGAAGTTTTTAGACCTAAAAATTAGATTCTGAACTGGGCGACATTTAATTAGGGAATTTGTTTTAATTTCTTAAAGTGTTGATTGTCTTAGGGCCATCTAGGTTCGTTCCTTTATCATCAACAACATGACGTGCCCTTCAGGATGCACTACGTGCTCCAAGGGTGCCACTCGCCTCTTTTGTTTCTTTTGCGCAATGTGCCCTTCAGGACGCACCACGTGCTCCAAGGGTGCCACTCGCCCTTTTGTTTCTTTTGCACGATGTGCCCTTCAGGATGCACCACGTGCTCCAAGGATGCCACTCGCTTCTTTACTGATTGGTAGACATCAATAACCCCTGGAGTCAACACTCCGCCAGGTGAACTTGTGGGAGACTAAGGGATTCTAAGGAATAAGGCCCCTGCCTTATTGCACGCCCCTTAGAATCATCGTGAGCAACTGTCGCAGTCTTCCCTCATGACATCGTGGGTCCTCTCAAACTAGGTAATCATTAACTTATAGTTCGAGCCACGGTGGGAGTGCTAGTAGGCTGTGGTAGGGCTGTTGTCCACACCTCTCCCTCAACCTCTCTGGTAGTCGTGTGTGACCCCTTTACTCCATATGCGAGTCTGGTCGGCAAGGTATCATTAGCCTGCATTATCAACAAATCATGTCAGAACATGTCCACATCATATCACCATCTCAAATGTACTAATATCACAGTAAATCAATCAAACCCAAATAGCACACTCCCTGACTCAATCCGGAGTCCAAGGGGTTCCATCGATTCCTCTGCATCCTCAGGGTCCAAAACCCTACACACTTAGAAAACCAAGTCAATAAGACCTGTCTATGTCAATGTAGTAAAACAACATGTCATCTACCCATGACGCATCATAATCAAAGACAAATGTTTTAATATCATAATAATCCGGATCACTTGCGAGAAAGTGTCCTCAAAGAATAAGTTCCCTCAGTGCGCTAGAGAGGGATGTTACATACACCCCCCTCTTGGTCTAAACTTCATCCCGAAGTATATCTAGTGTCATATGTCTATCTATCAAACAAAAATGGAAACTGCTGGCGCATATCATATGTGTCCTCCCAAGTCATTGAGTGCGGACTATAATTGTCCCACTGAACCTTGACCTAATCTACCGTTCGACATCGTAATTGTCGAACATGATGATCCAAGATGTGGAACGGCTCAGCCGTGAGTGCTCCCTCATACAACACCTGCAAAGAAATCATGTCAAATACATGTGTAGGATCACTAATATAATGTCTCAAAATAGATACATGAAAAACATCGTGCATACGCCTCAAGGAATCAGACAAGGCTAGTCGATAGGCCACGGGCCCCTTTCTCTCCAAAATCTCGAAAGGTCCCATGAAACTAGGAGAGAGTTTATCTACCTTTCCAAACTTGATCAAGATCTTATGCGGTTTAACCCGCAGGAAGACTCGATCGTCGACCTTGTAACTATGGTCGATTCGGTGCGCATCGACATAACTCTTCTGTCGATCCTGTGCTTCTTTAATCCTTTGTATTATTTTTTCCATTTTCTCTTCCATTTCTTGGATCGCTTTTGGTCCCACCAGGACCCTATCCTCAAGCCAATTCCAACTCAAGGGCATCCGACATGGTCGCCTGTAAAGAAAATCGAAAGGCGCCATCTTAATGGTGCTCTGGTAACTGTTGTTGTAAGAGAACTCTACTAGTGGCAAGAATTCTTCCCAACGCTTTTGTTGGTCCATC
Source organism: Picea engelmannii (assembly GCA_009831015.1). Lineage (NCBI taxonomy): Eukaryota > Viridiplantae > Streptophyta > Pinopsida > Pinales > Pinaceae > Picea > Picea engelmannii. The sequence continues at coordinate 725,849 of ML785162.1, forward strand.
ATGTACATGCACAACATGTCCTCCAAGGTTTGGTTCATTCGTTCTATTTTTCTGTCAGTCTCCAGATGATACATAGTACTAAAGTTAAGTTGGGTTCCCAAGGCCTCTTGGAAACTCATCCAAAATCTTCCAGTAAACATCGATCCTCGATCGGATATAATCCTCTTAGGCACACCATGCAGCCTCACAATATCACTAATGAAAACTCTAGCTACTTCAGGTGCCTGATACGTCGTACGCATAGGAATAAAGTGAGCACTCTTCGTGAGAGTGTCTACTACTACAAAAATCGAGTCATGTCTCCTTGCCGTCAGTGGCAATCCAACAATAAAATCCATCAAAATAACTTCTCATTTTGATTTTGGAATGGCATGTGGTTGTAGTAATCTTGTTGGGTGTCTATGTTCATCCTTTACCTGCTGACATTCTAGACATCTGGCCACATAGTTGACTATGTCAGCCTTCATTCCCTTCCAGAAGAATAAGGGTTTAAGGTCTGCCCTCATCTTCGTGACTCCCGGGTGATCCATATAAACTGCTCTATGAGCCTCACTCAAGATCAACATCCTCAACTCGGCATTTGGAAATACATAAATCTGACTTCTAAACCTCAATAACCCATCACTATCAAATGAAAATCCCTCATATCGTGGTACCATCATTGTGTTTTGTCCGATAAAACCCTCGACCTCTTTGTACCAGTCGTCGTCACGCTGTAAAGTTAGAATTTTTTCACATAGATTCATTTGAAGAGGCAACACCAAAAATATTTGTGGCCTCTGACTCAAAGCATCTGCCACTCGGTTCACTTTTCCCTTTATGTAAGTAATCTCAAAGTCGTACTCGCTAAGCAATTTCGACCAGCGTTGTTGTCACGCGTTCAGGTCGCTTTGAGTAAAAATGTGTTGTAGTCCACAATGGTCAGTCTTTAGTTCAAATTTTCATCCAACAAGGTAGTGTCTCCAAACCTTCAGGGCATATACGATGGATAATAACTCCAAATCGTGCATCGCGTAGTTCTCCTCATGCCTTCTCAATTTCCTCGAAATGTAAGTAATCACTCGTCCGTCTTGCATCAAGACTCTGCCTAAGCCTTCCTTGGATGCGTCTGTGCATACCAAGAATTCTTTGTCCATGTCAGGGATATTTATTATCAACATTGTTTTCAACAACTCCTTAAGCCTCCGAAATGCTTCCACATATTTCTCGGTCCAAACAAACTTCTTGTTTTTCTTCCGCAATTATGTGATTGGATTTGCTATCTTTGAAAATCCCCCGACAAACCATCGATAGTATCCTGCTAAACCCATAAAGCTACGTACTTCCATGACATTCGTCGGCACAGGCCATTCCATGATAGCCTTGACCTTGGCTGGATCCATGGCAATGCCTTCGCGCGGAGATGACATGCCCTAAGTAGTGAATCCTCGATTGATAAAAAGAGCATTTGGACAATTTCCCATACAATTTGTGCTCTCGCAGACACTGTAGTACCAAGCGCAAGTGCTCGTCATGCTCCTCCATTGTACGAGAGTAAATCAAAGTATCGTCAATGAATACTTGGACGAACTTGTCCAAGTATTCGCAGAACACCTCATTCATTAAACTCATAAATACCCCTGGGGCATTTTTCAGTCCAAACGGTAAAACAGTAAACTCGTAATGTCCAAACCTCATCTTAAAGGCAGTCTTAGGGATGTCATCCTCCTTGATCCGCAACTGGTGATACTCTGATCACAAATCGATCTTGGAGAACACCGTCACACCCTTCATTTGATCGAACAGATCATCAATTCTTAGCAAGGGATACTGATTCTTGATCGTGGCATTCTTCAATTGACAGTAGTCAATGAAAATCCTCCACGATTTGTCCTTCTTTCGTATGAAAATAACCGGTGCACCCCATGGTGACACACTAGGACGTATCAGTCCTAGGTCCAACAACTCCTTCAGCTGCATTTTCAACTCTTTTAACTCCAGGGTTGACATCTGATAAGGCGTTCTTGCTATTAGCTTAGTTCCCGATTTTAGGTCTATGGTAAACTCCAATTCCCTTTTTGGCGGCATCCCAGGTAACTCCTCCAAAAAAACGTCCACAAACTCTCTCACCACCGGAAGGTGTTCCAGACCTTTGCTACTCCCTTTTCATTTAATGCAAGGAACGCATAAAGCTTGCACCCCTTGTGCATACTCTTCCATAGATGTAAGGAAGAGATGAATCTCAGGGAAACTCCCTAGTTCCATCCTACAATCACATGTCTCTATCCCTCGTCATCGACCAAGCTCAACCATTTTGTCTTACAGTTGAGTATCGCCTCATTCGATTCCAACCAATCCATACCAATCATGACATCATAAGATCCAAAGATCATGACGTACAAGTTGTCCCTCGTGACAAACTCTCCCAGGTTAAGGGCACAGCCCGTAACCTTTCCTCCAACCTTTTGTTTAGCTCCTGAAGCCATCTCTACGAAGCTAAACTCGTCCTGTTTGACTGTCTTTACCTTAATCATTTTTAGCACTGCACCAGAAATGAAACTCTCGGTAGCACCGGGATCTATCAAAATACTGAGGGTCTGGTCAACAACGGTGCCTGTCGTCTCGAGCATAGTCGACTACTGCTCTGCCTGGTGGTTATTCACCACTGCATGAATCCGATGGGCCTTTCCCATATCTCCCACGGTAGTGGGTCCTTCTGATCTGGACGCTTGGGTCCTCTCCATAGGACAGTCGCGCTGGTAGTGTGGCTCCCCACACATCCAACACCCCTTCTTCAGCCCAGTAGTCCTGGTACCTGAAGTAGAAGATGATGGCCCACTGGCCTGGAACCCTGGTCTATTCTGCTGAACAAGCCTAAACTGCTTCTGTTGTGGGCGATGTTGCTGCTGATGTTGTGGTCCCCGATAAGGTGTCCACTGCTAAGGCAGCGGTCGCCAGGGTGTAGTGAAAGTGGATCCCCTCTAGAAGCCACGATATCCTAGCGTATGTCTTGCTGGTGTCTGGTGTTGTTGTGTTCCAGATGAAACCTGCCTTGCTGGTCTCACTAGAGTCTTGGTCTGATCCCCACTGATAAGATCCTCCTCTGCTATGAGGGCCTTCTGGATAGCATTGTGCAAGGTTTGGGGCATAAAAATCCTAACCTTTGCACGCAAGCTATTGTTAAGGATGAACACGAACCTGTTGACCTTAAGTTTTTCAGTGTTAAGGTGCGGAGTGTACCGGAGCAGTTCTATAAAATGAGCCTCATACTTGGGCACCATACGACCTCCCTGTCGTAGGGCGTTGAACTCATTGAGTTGACGCTCAATGAATTCCTCTTAAATGTACCTCTCTCGTAATCGTTCCTCGAATAGTTCCCATGACACATCTTCGACGGTCATGTTTAGCTGCGGTAGGAGCGTCTTCCACCATAGAAGAGCGCTCCCCTTCAGTTGAAAGACCGCCATGTGGACCTTCATGTTGGAGGTATAATCACGAAGTTCGAAGAACATTGCCATGTTCTCCAACAATGCCTTGGCGGCGGCACCGTCCAGGGCACCAAAGAACTCGAGAAATTTGACCTTCTCGAGTTCACGGTGAATGCTACCAGTAACAGCCGGTGCGCACGACGAAACCTCAACGGGCGCTAGCGCTCTGGCCTCATCTCTATCCAAACAGTTGATCAGTGCCTCGAACATGCGCTTGAAGGATCTCATCATTTTGACTACATCGCCAACTACTATCTACTCCTGCCCAAGAACCTGCTACTGGAGGCGTTGCGCCTACTCCCCTAGCACCCCGTCTTCTGCCTACACGACGCCCTCTAACCATGATTACCTACATGCACACAAGTAAACTCAATTAGCAACAGTATAATCAAATCATAACAACGAAAGCCGTAGCGATCCCAAGTCGTGGATTGAACCCGCTCTGATACCATATGTAATGAGCCTCCTCATTACGACAACAAACCTTTTATAACAAGTGCAAATTTTTTTTTTTGTGTGTGCATGTGTCTAAGGGTAACAAGACATTATACTATGCGCCGCCACATGACGACCAATCATGATGCATGCAACTGGGATATCAACATAAGGGTCTAAGATGCACATCAACATCTGCCAGCAATGAACAACAATCAACCGACAAAATAATAAGACTGACTACCCGCCCATCCTACCCTACAATGGTTAGGACCTCCAAGACACATAAGCAACGCTCAAGCCCAGGTTCCCATTGATTTTAACCATTTAAGGTCTCAGGTTTGGCGACTGTTCTGAGGAACATGGAGGTGTCTACATCCCGCCTGACACAAGCAGACCAAGCAAAAATGTGTACACCCATGTATAATAGCAATAAAACGAGCAACAACTTAATATGTCTAAAATGAAGAGTATCATTAAGGTACGATCTAATTTAGTCTTAAACAGAATTTAATGTGCAGTTCTAAATTCCAAGGGACAACAGAGTATCATCTAAATTGACATTTAACGAACATTACTAAGCAAGTCTAATGTTTGACGAGATTTAATAAAAAAATATAAGTAATCATTAATCAAAATCTATCTAGTCTGTCAATTATAAACTAGCCATTCATTAAAAACTTACAATATATTTAATTAGAAATAAATGAGGCATGTTCTCAACACCTGCAAGGATGACAAGGCAGGTTAGAAAAGCAGAGATAGTACTTAGCTTAAAAGAATTTACACTTGGTAGTACCACATTTTGTCCTTCTACACATTCCACATCACCCTTTATTATTTACATTTGATTATTTTATTGTTTCTAGATTACATACAATCCACGTTCAACAACTACGAGTATGAATAGACATTGGACTTTTACCCGGTTTTTAAAGTAATTTCATTGTTTTTCCAAATCAATCCTTTATCAAGTTGTGGAAGGGGTTACGTATTATCATTCACTTATTTATTGGGCTACACCACAAGGTATTATGCATGATCAAATAATTGACAACATTAATTACTAATCTAACCTTTAACAAGGAGTTCTTTATTATTAGATACTTTTACAAATTGTGTACAAATGTATATGCTATATATCATGATTTAACTAAAGTTGAGTAGTTGATAATCTACACATAAGCACAAGAATTTCATGAGCATCTCCTCTATAGTAATAATTTATTATTAGTTGTATAAATTACATATTAATCCCTACAATTAACTATACTAAATGCAGATGTCATCATCATAAATAATTACTTAACCACCACATGTTTACTCTGGAAAAGAAAAAACTTAATGTAAAAAGGTGCAATTCGCAGGCTCCCAATGATATAGGGTCTCGGTTATTAAGTTACAATTGTACAGTTTTTCGATAACAATAATATAGATAAGGAACTAACTTGCATGTTGATCAACTGTATATCAAGAGGCTTGCCTAAATTCATAAGAATACGACCATATTAAGACAACCAAGGGATAATGGTTGTGTCCAGGGAACCAAGATAAAAAGGTCATTAACGAAGAAGGTTAACGTTGCACAATCAATGACAGAAATAATATGCTAAATCTACGTTATGTCATAGAAACTGCCATCATAATTACAACATCCATGATTCAGTCATGCAAACCACCATTAAGGTAAGGCTGATCTATGCTCTCGTAGTTTAGAAATTTCTGGCAAGGTGTGAGGGTTTACTGCCAAAACTAATTAATAATTAATAAATTTCACAGACACACTCCCATCCCAACAACTCGTGACCTCACTCTCTGGATATGGTCAATTCGCATTTACAGTATTAATTGGGACGCAGACTTAGCAGGAGAACTTAGGCATAAGTGTAAGGGCATTCATAGGTAAAGGAAGAAATAAAAAAAAGGGGGCGGTAACCAGTCACAAAACGAAATTGTCAGAATACAATGCCAAAACGAAATTGCAGCAACCATTACAAAATGAAATTGCTAGGACACATTGCCAGAACGAATTTGCAGTAACCATTACAAAATGAAATTGCCAGAACACATTGCCAGAATGAACTTGCAGTAACCATTACAAAACGAAATTGCCAGGACACATTGCCACAACGAATTTGCAGTAACCATTACAAAACTAAATTGCCAGAACACATTGCCAGAATGAATTTGTTGTAACCATTACACAATGAAATTGCCAGAACACATTGCCAGAACGAACTTCCAGCAACCATTACAAAATGAAATTGCCAGGACACATTGCCAGAACGAATTTGCAGTAACCATTACAAAACGAAATTGCCAGAACACATTGCTCGAACAAATTTGCAGTAACCATTAAAAACGAATTTTCCAGATGAGTGGTGCAGATGCAAGGCTAGAATTTACAGCAACCACATAATGCATTTGCTAAATGAAATCAGGATTTCAACAAACTTGAATGATATCAGGAGTTTCGACAATGTTATATAAAATTAAACAACTAGCAAATTGTTAAATGAATTCAGGAGTTTCAGCAATGTTATATAAAATTAAACAACTAGCAATCGTTAAATGAATTCAAGAGTTTCAACAAACTTGAATGAAATCAAGAGTTTCGGCAACGTTATATAAAATTAAACAACTAGCAAATCATTCAATGAATTCAAGAGTTTCAGCAACCTTTCCAATAAGAAATAAAATCCAAGCATAAGTCCTAATAGCATCTACCAACAGAAATGAAGAGCGTACCATTGCCTGATCGCCCACCTCGAATGATATCCACATGCTCCATTCCGCTCCCACTCGCCTACCGTCGAGACCTCACCGGTACCTCCCAGCCAACACTAGGGGTACTCTGCTTCCCCCTTAGCCCCCTGAGCTACAAAGGGGCCACACACTCTCCAGATGATATGTCTAGCTCCCAGCTCGCCTCGCAAGGTCGAGCTTCCACTCCTCTCCGAGATGGGAAATCCCAACTCCCACAATTAAATCATTCAAGTCACTAATCTGACAGCGTAACATTACACTAACAGCCGATCCCCCTTTCTTCCTCCTCCTTCCTCTCTTTTATAGAGTTTTAGAACTTCCAATCTTTCCTTAAATCTCATTTAATTTAAGTTTTAAATAAAAATCTTCTAAAAGTTATCCATCGTACAAGTGTCATTCATCCCCCACATTCCTCCAATAATTATTTTCTTTAATTTATCAAATTGTCTAATTCCCTCACTCACCTAGAGTTACTCCTAAAATTACTCCTAGGTGTCCCTAGATTCCCTTACAAGTTTTAAAGACTTTCTCTAAAATGAAGTTGCTAATTTAGTTCAATTTAGAAGGTTCTTAATTGCAGATTCTTTACTAAGTTGCCCTCTTGATTTTTACCATAAGTTCCCTTCTTTCCCTTTTTATGTTACCTCCATCTCCTAGTTTCCTAAATTTTATAATTTCCCTTTTTCCCCTTTTTATTAGAGCTAAAAACGACAGTTGCAAGTTAACCCCTTTTCCCTTTTATTATTAATTCAACATCTTTTAAAACTATCAGAAGTTAAAAATAATTAATTTCTTCTTTATTTATTTTTTATCCATCGATTTTATTTAATTTCCTACTCTCTTCATTTTACCCCAAAATTTATGAAGACCAAATTACTACTATTTTAAATTTTATTATTATAATTTTATATAGATATTTTCTCAAGGGTAGACCAAACCTTACCCCTAACTAAGTTTTTAGACTTAGGACTTAGATTCTGAACTAGGCGACATTTAATTAGGGGAGTTGTTTTAAAATTTCTTAATGTGTTGATTGTCTTAGGGGCATCTAGGTTCGTTCCTTTATCATCATCAATGCGATGTGCCCTTCATGATGCACTACGTGCTCCAAGGGTGCCACTCGCCTCTTTTATTTCTTTTGTGCGACGTGCCCTTCAGGACGCACCATGTGCTCCAAGGGTGCCACTCACTTCTTGATTGATTGGTAGACATCAATAACCCCTGGAGTGAACACTCCACCAGGTGAACTTGTGGGAGACTAAGGGATTCTAAGGAATAAGGCCCCCACCTTATTGTGCGCCCCATAGAATCATCGTGAGCGACTGTCACATTCTTCCCTCATGGCATCATGGGTCCTCTCGAACTAAGTAATCGTTAACCTACAATTCGAGCCACGGTGGGAGTGCTAGTAGGTTGTGGCAGGGCTGTTGTCCACACCTCTCCCTCAACCTCTCTGGTAGTCGTGTGTGACCCCTTTACTCCATATGTGAGTCTGGTCGACAAGCTATCGTTAGCCTGCATCATCAACAAATCATGTCAGAACATGTCCACATCATATCATCATCTCAAATGTACTAATATCACATTAAATAAATCAAACCCAAATAACACACTCCTTGACTCAATCCAGAGTCCAAGGGGTTCCATCGATACCTCTGCATCCACAGGGTCCAAAACCCTGCACACTCAGAAAAATTGAGTCAATAACACTTGTCTATGTCAATATAGTAAAACAACATGTCATCTACCCATGACGCATCATACTCAAAGACAAATGTTTGAATATCATAATAATCTAGATCACTTGTGAGCAAGTGTCCTCAAAGAATAAGTTCGCTCAATGCGTCAGAGCGGGATGTTACAGTTCCTGTTCAATAATCCTTATGGGTGAATTGGGTCAACTACCACCAGTAATGGACAAACCTCTTTATGCAGGAACAACTCTAGGGAGGAGCTTATGGACAAACTTTACCACTGTAATAAAGTTGGAAACAATATTTTAACAACAAGGCATATCTAGCACCCAGTCTCGCTTTCGACAGTTGTTAACCAACATTCACAATGCTACACCAACAATTGATGATTGGAACCTCCTTCATTCTATGACTGACAGATTCTTATCCATTGAATAACGTCAAATTTTTGACACTGTAATCCACCTCTTTTCAACAAACATTCTTGTGGACAATCATAACAAGTTCATGCTTCAATCCTTGAATATGCCAATTGCACGAAGTGCTGCAGAATTACTTGGTGCTTCAGAAGCACACCAACAAGATGATGACCAACTGGAAAAAATGTCTTTCTATGTATAGGCCAACAAGTTATGCTCTCCTGCAATTTATGGGTCCAAGCAGGCTTAGTCAATGGTGCTCTTGGAGTAGTTGTGCAAATTGTATATACACCAGGAAATATCCCTCCAAATTTGCCAACATATGTTGTTGTGGAATTTGATAAATACATTGGCCCTCCATGGGACCACACCCAACCAAATCATGTTACAGTTCCACCCATACAAAGGGGTAACAAGAAACAAATCCCCCTTAAGATGGCCTGGGCATTGACTATACATAAATCTCAAGGAATGACCTTAACAAGGTCTACCATTGACATTGGAAACATTGAACGTCAAGGCTTGATCTTCACAGCAATGTCACGCACTACTACTATATAAGGAATGCGAATAGCACCATCATTTTCCTTCGAGCACTATGAAAAAATGAAAGATATTGGTTATGTCTCACTACGAAAAAAAGGAGAGGAACACTTATGTTCTCTGTCACTTAGCTTCTAGATTCTTCTATGTTGTAATCATACTTCTATACACGCAATGTTTGACTTGGTCCATACTTCTATACATGCAATTTTCGACTTGTTCCATACTTATACACATGAACTATTTGAATTGGACCATACTTCCATACATGAAATGAAATTGTGTCAAATATTTGTCAACAAATATCTATCAATCATACTTTGACCTAACTACTTTGTAAAAAAAATATTCCTTGTTCTCCTTTATGCATGGAAATGATTAATATACATTACAATGCTACTCATGAAATTATATAATTGTAACACAATTTAAACAAATTATTCTATAGTGTTCTCTTCAGCGTTACCCTTCCCCCGCTTCGGGGGTATGCTAGTTTTATTAAAAAACATCACAAGTTAATACCTATGGTGATAGGATTTTATTTTATTAAAAAAATATAGTTGAAGAAAATTTGGGTAAAAGTGTTACATTTATCAATTTTGAATTACAATTGTAATTACTTATATTATGATTCTTGGATTTCTTGTTAATCCACCCTACAAAATACAGTCTACAATCTCATACAATCTATAAGATATAGTCTACAACCTACACTTATATAGTCTACAATCTCGTACAGTCTACAATCTATGACTGTGTGTATAGGAGTTGTGGCAAGAGTGGTTGGATGAGACTATTCATATATGAGTGGTGGAAAGCGTTGGATCCTATCCAAGAGTGGGTGAAATTATAATTTTACAATTTTACAATTTATAAAATATATTTATAAAGTATGTTATTAAAATATATTTTATAAAAGAAAAAAATTATTATTATTTATTTGATCTTTGATATCCCTAACTTGTTGGCTTGATCAATAGGTGGGCATAAGTGGATTCGGAAAACAACATTGATTTGAAGTAGGCATACTTTATTTCCTTCCCCATAGGTGGGTTTAGAGAAAGAAGACACCATGTGAAAGATATTTCAATTGTTCTTACATGACTCATGATGACCCCTCCTTCCTGCTACTCCATACTAAACTGACATCTTAATGTAAAGATATACATTATATTTTATAGGAAAAGTGGCATATCACTATTAAAAGAATGTTATTTTTTCCAAGTTATACTAATTTTCCATAAATAAAAGTTATATATTTCAAAAGCTAATTTGATTTCTTACATTTCATCATGTTACACCATATTCTAATAAGTTGTTCAGGTAACTCTAATAATTCCTCCTAGTTAATAGATTGTTGTTTTCCATACTTCCATTGCAACAAACTTGTCATGAAAGGAAGCATAGCTTGAACCAACCTGTTGACAGGCGAAATTGACCGTCCGTCAACTGGGAGAGTGGAACCGGTCAGGGGTTGTCTAAATAACCCAAGCCGTTTGGAATGGACCACCCTGACGAGTTTAACGGCTCCGTTGGCCGCCCTAAGGTCTCGTATGGAAACCAAAGAGAAATTATTTGAGCTAAGAAATCTAAAGGGAAACTAGAAACTAATAAAACAAAGACAAAGAACTAAACTAATAAAGGAAGCTAGAAACTAATAAAGAAAACTAAACTAACTACACTAATCTAACTATAAATTACTAACTACTTATTATACAAGATACTAACTCAAATCAACTACTTAATTATCAGCTATGATCATTCTTTATTCACAAATATACACTATGGACAACCTACAGATTTGATT
>ML785162.1:776869-804875 GCA_009831015.1 Picea engelmannii
CTCCTGTCCCATCATCTTTCTTTTCCCCTGCCATGGGAGGTCGCTTGGGCGTGCGAGAGCTTCTGTCCTCAAGAGAAACAAGCTCGAGACCCAATTCTTTGTACTCCAACCTCGTTGGGGACATGCACTAAGACGACAAGGAGTAGACCGCTCTGATACCACTGATCCGGACTTTATGAGTAGAACGAAATGAATACCAATTATTAGCAGGTACTTAACACAAAAATAACAGAGATACAGTAAAACTGGTTTTCTATTAAATAACAAAATAAGCTGAAACTGTAAAATGCAGTGGAAACAAGCTTGTTGGAATGGTGGTGGCTTATCTCTGAGAAGAGATGTGACAGCAGCGCGCATTCGCAAGAAGACGATTACAATGAGGCTCGGAAGGCCTTTTTACAATAGACGGGAAATCCAAAAGTCCTAGACATCCAAAAACCTAACCCTAGGAGATGAAGTGCCAAAAGTCATGTGGGCCCCGTTTGGGTAAGTTGGTGCATCAACTTCCCGGGGTCGTAACTTTTGCATACGATCTCCGTTTTAGGCGTATGATAGCTCGTTGGAAAGATCTATCCGAGGACTACAACATTTTTGAAAAAATTCCATGATGGAATTTTTCAATAGCAACATACCCCAAAAAATGTCATTTAGGGCCTCAAAACGGCTCCAGAAGTTCAGGACCCAAAAAACTGCTAAAAATAGTAAATTGCCAAAAATGTCAGAACGTTGTTTTGAGCCAGTTGGAAAAGGTGGGTGGCCACCGATATCCATATGTATCAGCTAAGGCGTTATTCTTAAGATAAGTCGATATTCCTTTTAATGTGTTATTGCAAATTAATTTGGTCATTCGTGATGGAGAGCCAGAACCCCAAAAAATGTAGGAGCTCGATGTACTTCCAGGGTGCCAGCCCCAAATCATCATCTTGTTGAGTCGAAAATTTGGTGATTAACACAATTCCTCATACTGGAGAGGACCATTTCCCCAGCTTTGAATATATCTACTGAATATTCGAATCTACATATTTTCCTCAATATGGTGAAGTGTTAGAGGTGTATCAGAATATCTTGAAAAGAGATATTCACCGGGTAGTTTTTGGGCCTCAACTATTCCCATACAATGAGGCAACACATTGGTGTCTCGGGCAATTTGACACTTCCACGAGAAACATCATATGAAAGAAGGGAATGCGAGTAGCTTCCCCCAGACTAGACAATATTAGCACTAGATATGACCTTCCCGCTCGTACTTTCTCACTGAATGAACCTTTCCTAAAAGGATTCACCCATGCCAGCAAAGAACCGACAAAAAAAATGAAACATTAGTGGGTGGATGAGGATGAAACCCTTAAGCAAGGTCAGAAATTGGTCCCCTCCCACAAGCTTAAAACTCCTTACAATATGCTAGTCGCCATTCTCTACCATTTATATGGGGAAGAAAAAAGTACGCACTTCCAAATTCATTGGTTACCTTTAGCACACATCGTCATGAGAATGGGAGAGATCTTCAAATGGGAGGATATCCTAGCCTTTAACGTATGTTTTCACGCAAAGAATCTCCCTTGTATGAAGAATCCATTTTTTTATATGTCTTCTCATATGATAGACGCCATTTGTTCCTCAATACACTTTCCTGAGCTAGGATGGAATTGGGACCAAATCCATCCCCCCATTCATGTCTATTGCTCCCAATTGTGGAGCCTAAATTTCAAACAACATTTTTATGAAAATTGTAATTTATTCCTCGCCCCTCTATACTCCATCCTTTTCGTCTTCCCCGGACACAGGATATCCTTTGAGGCTAGAAATGGGATGAAAGGGGTGGTTGATTGGTTTTTCTACAAGTACCATTCATTCATCAGAGTTTACGGGACCACAAGGGCCCCACATCTCTTGCCTTATTTAATCCTAGACCGACTACTAATGAGGGAAATATCATACCAAACAATGGGGTCCAGAGTCACCACACTATTTCAAACCAATATTAAAAGATTGTGGCCAATATTCCCTCTCCACATTAGAAGTTATTCCATCTCCAATGCTCAACATGCAAGTAAGGAAGTTGAGATCTTACAAGAGTTAATCATGTTCTCGGATGAGCCTAAAGGCCATGATCCTCATGAGTTGGCTATCATTCATGTCAGGTATGTCGGCCTCACTCATCCAAATATTCACTTTGTTGATTTTGAAGAGGATAAATTTAAAGTATTACTCTCGTACGATGAAGTCCTGCACCGGCTGCCCCACGACATGACAAAGAGAGAAATTGATCTCGAACAAGAATAATTCAAGATGGAAAATTTATCTCAATTCCATAAGTTGTGTCAGCAAGAGAAAGATACTGGCAACGTCAAATAACAATAAAATACCCAATAGGAAAAGCACCTTGAGAAGAAAAGGCTCCAAGCAGAGTAAGATTATCAAAGAAGGAAGACTGAGGAAAAGATCAGGTTGGAATGTGAGCACGCAGAACATTAGGCAAATTTGTAGAAGAAGAAGCTAAAAATTCAGTAGAGTATGAGGAATCCAAGAGGCTAGCTAATGAATCACATGCTAGGAAGTTGTATGAAGAAGCAGAGACAAAGAGATTGGCCGACGAGGATGAATCAAAGAGAAAACATGATGAGTTTTTGAAGCAGAATTTAAGCCAAACCCCAAGTATTTCATCGACACCAAAACTAGGTATTGTGAATATAATTCCTCAGGAGTATACCCCCATAAGCTCCATACCAGAGGATTCCTCCCTTTCTTCTCAAGCTCTCAATTTCGAAGGATTTGTAGTCACCATTAGAAAATACTATTTCGACAACAGAACTAGAAGTATAGAGAAGAGATTAGCAAAAAGAAAAAGAGGAGAAGACTCCAAGTCAAAGTCACATGCAGGAAGGATTTTGGAATGGAAGGTCGGCCCTGATCCTAAAGAGAAAGTAGTTAAAGCGGATTTATTGCTCAATGCCTTCGTAGGATCAAATGCCTCCTCTATTTTGGATGTAACTAATGCCCTAAACATTTCTAGGACCTGAGTAATAGATGGAAATAGAGTTGAAAGACGTAAAATACCAATTCGACATAGATGTCCAGAAATTTTTCAGCGCAGTTGAAATTCTAAACTCAGGTAAGATCAATGTTTCCCTACAGGCACAAAGAGACCACTTGAATGAAGATTTTGAAAATAGGATTCAAATCCTATGGGACACGCACAGGGATGAGTTGGAAGTAGAAAAACATAAATTATTGTCACTCTAGAAAATACTAGCGCCTCAATAGGTATCATGGAGTCCATTAAAGCACAAGCATTGGTTGTCAGTGAAGATCTAGATAAGGTAAAGAATTAACTCCTTGGTCTATTGATCAACATACGATAAGAGTGGCAAGAACAATTAAATCTACATAATACTCTGATTGAAACTCAAGGAAGGTATCGGGAAGCTAGTGAGGATTTTGAGGAGATGGTAAATTGGCAAGAAAAGATACAACATACACCTACATCTCTGTCAGTTTACTTGAAAATATAAAGTCTCACGTACCGAATGTTGTTTGAAACTAGAAAACATCTCTTCATGAGTGTTCGTCCCACCCAAGGGGTGGTTGCTGACACATGTGCACAACTATGGGAAAATGCTAATGACATTGCAGCAAAGGCAGGGATAAAACCATTGCAATATATAGATGAAACAAATTCTAGAAGCACCGCGATTGTTGAGGTGCAAGATCTAAATAAGGCTAGTCAAACAAGCATTCAATATTTGATGTTTTTTATGAAAAATCAATTGAACAACACCTGTTGTTTCCTACCCGACTCACCCAGAAGATTCAATCCTTTGTAAATTCCATGGTTGAGCGGTAACATCAAGAAGTGGCCACAAAAATCTATAATGGAGAATCAATCTTAGATATATTTCAATCAAGCAAGCTCGAGAGCATTTTTAATGACTACTCCACTTGGAAGGAACACCAAGACCAGCAACAACCACAGACCACGTCATGATTACAAAATTTCTCATTTCTTTCCAGATGTTGTTTTCTTCTGATATTGTAATCTTTTCTGGAAAATGAATAGTCTTTTTTGTGAAACGACTCAAATTTATATAAATACCACGAAAAAAAATTGTAAAGATTTGCCCCTCATTATATAAAGGGATCTCTTTCCATTTGAAAGGGATTTTGGTTTTTGAAGACAACAAGACAATATTTTTGTTTCAAGTTAATTTGCATCCAAGAGACATTCTAAATTGGAAGATTATGGTATTGATATGTGTGAATGAGATTTCTCTGTTTATGCATCTTTATATTTGTAGCCTGTGAATATTCATTGACGAATTACTTCAAAATTAATGTTTGTATTTTATAACTATCATAGTTTTTCAGGATGAGTACAATAATAGTATAATGTTGTTTAGTTTATCAATTCTTTGGTTCTAATAGATTATGCTATCAAATTTATGTATCACTTGTGTCATGAATTTATTCTTCTCAAGTTATGCGCATTATTCACTGTATTCATTTATTATGTTAGTTTTCTTCTAATCATGATATGTTAATTTAAATAGTATTAATTTAGAGATTGCATCTTAGAATAATAACCATTTTTCTTAGTCTAATGTTAGTTAGTTGTTCTTAATCCTTTTTCTCATTATTTTTAATTCATCTGAGAACCTTTGGTTCTCAGATTCATATTTTAGTTAGTATTTAGTTATCATTTTGTCAGTATTTTATTTAGTTGGTAACCAGGCCAAACTATGGTCGGAAGCGTTATCCCAAATGAGAGCAGGTCTAGTTGGAACCCTTCATCAGGAGTTTTCCCTTAACTGATTGAATGGCTCATTTTGGCCTATCAATAGAAACGACGCTAGAAGGAGGGCCACATAACTGAATGGATCAAATAGAAATTTGAATTCTTCCCATTTTTCTCTGCAAGTAAGCTTTTCCTCCACGACTGATTCCCATCAAATTTAATCTGAACATAACGGCTTCCCTTTAGAATATACGGTGAATACTCCAGCTCAGGTCAGCACTCACTACATTCCCTCTCATCGTGAAACATACTTTTCTTCTCCTCAACCTCATATCTTAACTATCTCAGAGATTGATTATTTACTCAGGAATTCAACTAAAAGAACCAATCGAGCACTGATTAGACAATGTATCAAACATATCAGACAACTTCCCTTAGATTACTCTCTGCCTAAAAATTAGTAAAATATTCATCATACAGATCCCTATTTTGCAAACCGATACTCTTATCAAGAAAAATGTTCAGTTGGGACTCCTGAATATCACATTCCTAAAGATATGTCTGATTTCCCTGAGGCTTCAGAATTTAATCTTGAATGTCATATACTCATTGGTGGGGTAGGAGGAATACCACCCTCACCTCTCGAATCACACCCTCGCACCCCCAGAAACAAGTTAGAGGACAATTTCGAAGAAGGGGATGGATCTAAGAGTGAATTTGAAGATAACCCCTATAAAGTCAGTGTATATCAGCCTCTAAACATGGCTAGAGAAAATGCAAACCAAAATCCTCCCCTTTACCAACCTTGGTTGTTTTCTCACGTTGTTGTTATACCCAGAGTTCAACATGATATGCCCAAACACCCTTATAAATTCATTCCTAAATTTGACCCCAACAAAAAGGATTCATTCGAGAACCATATAAAGAAATTCTTGTTTGTTATTAGGCTACAAAGAATTTTCCACAAAGACATTGTATGTTGTATGTTTCCTCTTACTTTCTAAGAAAAAGCGTTTATGTGGTATTTTTCTCTAGAAGAAGCTTCCATTTCGAATTGGAGGACTTTTGAAAACTCTTTCCTCTGAAAATTTGGGGAAAATAAGACACCAACCACCTGGGTCCTCAAACTATCAAGAGTCAAGATGAATGCCAAGGAATTAGTTACTGATTATAATCAATGGTTCCTCACTTCGTTAAAATGAATCCCAAGGGCCTCAAAACCTACTGAAGATGTCATAATTGAATTTTATACATCTGGTTTACCCATGCCCATGGTCCTGTCTGTAAAAAATCCTGAAAAGGATACTCTAGACAAAGATTTCCAGGAAGCCCTTAAATTTGAGAAAAAATTGTTAAGTTTAAAGGGTAGTTCCAATTTAAAACCATTTAAAGATAAAGGTAAGAGTAAAATCTTTGCATCTAAATCTAGTGAAGATTAAAAAACCATATGATTCAATGGATATGGAATCTCTTCAAATAATCATCAAAAATATATCCAATGACTTAGTTGACCTGAAAAGAGGTAATGGAGAGGGATATTCTAATCATAAAAAAAAAATTAATTTCCCACCCAAGAAAGATAGCAACACTCCCCCAACCAGCAAAACCTCCTCTCAAATGGAAGGCATAAATATGGAGGATATTGTCCAGGCCCTTCAAACCTGGGAAACATAGAATATGGATGAAAACACCGATGATGGAAATGGAGGTCAGGAATAGCAAGAAAAACCTCGATATTATGACGAGCCAGTTGAACAATAGTTAAATGGTTTTGGGGACATATCTTTTGGAGAAGATGAAGAAGAAGCTAAAGAAGTACATGTCTCACAAAATTCTGTAACCACTAGGAGTGTTAGTAAGAATATTCCTGATAACACCCTTGATATCCGTAATCTTATTTCTCTCACTACCACTACTCACAAACAACCTTCTCTTTCAACCAATACTACGCCTAATTCATCTAAGAATACTTCCTCCAATCCCAAAACAATAGATCAAAAAATGAAATCAAATACTTTGCCTACACCCTTCAACAAATTGGAATATATTTTTTAGAATATCTAAAGAAAACAAAAGCCAACATTTCTTTGTTTGAATTCATGAAGATTCCACAAATCCAAGAAAATTTCATCAGAACTCTACAAGGTAAAACTTCCCCTAGATTTTGCAAATCAAACTCGAGAACCAAAAAGGTAATCGTAAAGGTAACTTTGCCTGATAACAATACTCCATCCAAAATTCAGGTTGCAACTAATTCATCCTTAATAGGTCAAAGATCCGGGTCCAACACTCCTCCTTTTCTTATCACCTTTGAAGTCTTCAATAGGAATGTTCATAATTACATGGAGGACTCATGAGCTTCATATAATGTCATGCCCCTTAAAGTCTATGAGAATATTAACATCAAACCTGAACCATCTATCATTCTGATTATCTAATTAGACAGAACTAAAGTTAAGGTGGTCAGAGAATTGAAATTTTTTTTATTAGGATGTTTGCTAACCCAAAAGTTCATCAAACCATAGATATAATAGTAGTGGACATTCCTGATAACTATGGCATGCTCTTAAGTCGATATTGGTCATCCATGTTGAACGATTACTTCTCTACCGACTAGTCCCATCTATGGATCCCTTTCAATGGTAAAATGAACCAAATCGGAAGACAAAGAAAGGTACATGAAATACGTAGTTACTAATTTGAATGATCTGAATGAATCGGTGATGTTCAACCATTCCATTCTTGGGAATTATTCATTTGAGACATTTTTGGGGAACTTCACAGTTGAACCATCAAATCTCGTGGAATCTGACGCTAAATCCAAAATACTTCATTGCACCCAGATTATTGAGTCCAGTTGCGATATTGTTGATCAAACTAACAATCCCCCAGATGTATAGACTAACGTAGCTTTTAGAGATAATTTAGAAAACCAAAAAATATGAACATTCAAAAATACAAGTTGAAATAAAAAAAGGTGATCCTGATATGTGGACATTATTCTTCGATGGATCAAAATATTTAGAAGGTGTGGGAGCGGGTTGTATACTAAAATAATCAAAAGGTACTAAAATTTTAATTGCATGCATACTAGAATTTCCTTGCACCAACAATATTTTCGAATATGAGGCCCTTGTATAGGGACTTAGGAAGGAAACTGACTTGAAAGCAGAAAAAATCAAGGTATTTGGTGACTCTAAAATCATCGTTGGACATGTATGAAACACTATTCATTTAATTTCAAGTCACTTAAAACACTATCAGTCTGAGGTCTGGGAGCTAATTAAATCTTTCACTACTTTCAATATTAACACCGTCCCTCGGTCATTAAATTTTGACATTGATTTTTTGGAAAATGTGGCATCTATATTAATACCCTTAGACAGATTGATTTATGACTCCTTCTCTATTGAAATTTTGTACAAGCCATCAATTCCAAACAATATCATAATTTGGAGGGTCTTTGACGATGACCAACAACTCATTAATTCTATGCACCTCAAAGATACCTTCAAGGATTCTATCATAGATGAAGGTCAACATGACATGATGATGAATACTAATAATATTGATGATACTAAAGTAGCAAAAGCAACAGGTTCATCCAACGATATTCCCAAGAGTGTTGTCAGGTTAGAAACACTCTTTGACCTTGAAGACAAATTCAAGAAGATCACGAACTGCAATACCAAAATCTCATACCTACAGTTTGAAAAGGTAAACCTGGGATCACAGTTTTCTCCTCAAAATGTCAACTTGGGAAAAACATTTCTCTTGAAGAAAGGAAGGCATACATCAAGTTATTCAAAGAATATAAGGACATTTTCTCCTGGATGTATGAATACCTCAAGAAATATGATACAAATATTATACAACATGTCATTCCCATGAAATATCAAACCAAACCTTTCCAACATAAGCTATGGAATATGCACCCCAGTCTTGAACCTCATGTAAAAGTAGAACTAAATACATTGTTGGCATCTAGAATCATTTTTCTGGTAAGGCATACACAGTGGATATCAAACTTAGTGATGGTAAGAAAAAATAATGGGGATATCCGACTACCTTGTACCTCCCATGGAACAAATTATGCAATGTGTGTCCGGATAAAAAATGCTCTCCCTGTTAGATGGATTCTTAGGATATAATCAAGTCCTAGTAGCTTGTGAAGACCATCTTAAAATAGCTTTCAAAACCAAATGGGGAACATATGCCTAAGAAAAATTCCTTTTGGACTGATAAACGTCAGAGCCACATTTCAACAAGCCATGGAAATTTCCTTTAGAGGTATCCTAGGAGAATGTGTGGTAGTGTACCTAGACGATGTGACCATATTCTTGAAGAATAAAGAGGATCATATATCTCACTTGAAGAATATATTTAATCGATGCAGGAAATGCGGCATATCTATGAACCCCAAGAAATCCATTTTTGTCGTAAATGAAGGAAAACTTATGGGTTTCATCATCTCCAAATATGGTATGCAGATTGAACCCGATAGGAATAAAGAAATCTCTAAGATCCATCCCCCTCACAAAAAAAAAAAAAATGCAGTCATTCCTCAGAAAGATAAATTTCGTCAGACGATTCATACACAGTTTTTTCAAGACAGTAAAACCCCTACAAGATATGATAAAGAAGAATTCTCAATTTAGTTGGGGATCTAAAGAAAGGAGGCTTTCGACAAAATCAAAGAAGATATTAATCAAGTGTCGACACTATTGAGTCTAGATTTTGATCGAGATTTCATCCTCTACAGATTTTCCTCCCATACTTCTTTTGTGGCGGTCTTAACACAGAAGAACTTGGAAGGAAATGAATTTCCTATGTCTTTTATGAGTTTAGGCCTACAAGGAGATGAGATGAATTATCCTGAAGTTGATAAATAGGCATATGAGGTGTTCAAAGTTGTCAACCACTTTCGGTCATTCTTATTCAAATCTAAAACTAAGGTTATTATTCCTTATCCAATTGTTAGGAACCTCCTAGTATAAAAGGATCTGGAATAAAAGAGAGCAAATTGGATTACATCTCTACAAGAATATGACCTAGAGATTAAACCTATGAAGATCATTAAAGGATAAGGGCTATGCAAATTAGTTGCAGAACTCCCTTGCGTTGAATTTCATGAAGATGATCTCTATCAAGACTTTGATCGATTTGAAAAGGAAGTATGCTACATCCCATTCAGTTCAGATCCCTGGTTTTATGAAATGAAATATTAATTGACTCATGTATAGTCTCCACATTATCTGGACCCTCAGAACTCCACATTATCTGGACCCTCAGAAGAAAAGGGATCTAAGGATAAAATACACCCAATATTAGTTGATACAGGGAATATTGTAATATCCCCAAGGACGAGCCCCTGTTGTATTTATGAATTGTAAACATGTTTTGTAGGTTGGTGAGCCGAGTGTTGATAAGTTGGTGGGCTTATGTGTTTATTAGGCTAGAGAGCCTAAGTGTTAAAGGATAGGAGCCTAATTTTGTATATGTAATTATGCAGATCATTAATAAAATATAAATGTCGTTGTGTGTAGACCAACCATGAAGAAAGAGTGATGGGGGACTAAGCTTCCATAGAGTGGGTAAGGGAAAGGGGGCTGAAAAGGTTGGAAATAGGGGCTAATATTAGGGGCTTAAGTCCGCGAGAATAATAATTTATTATTATTCCAAAGTTGTGTGAAAGACATGTTTTTATCCTAAGTCCTGGGAGAGGCAACGTGCGAAAAAGGGAACACATGCAGCTCCAGGAAGACAAGCGTCGACCTGGGTGCATGCAATTAAAAGATGAAGCATCAGCTATGTTGGGGGTTCACTGCCCATTCTTCCATCCTCAACCTAAGTTCGCGGGGATCTCCGTCTGAACCTTTTTTTCATTTGTGTCTACCTCTGCATAACCTCACACATTTGAGAAACTAGTGGGAAGGGAGAAGTTGACCTGTGTGTCTTATGACCCAGGTTTATCCACACTACAAATATGAGTTTTTTCTTAACCATTTGGGTTGTTGTCCTATGTGTTACCCGAGTTGTGTTGTGTCTTAGTGGGACTGTTGTCATTTTTGGACATCCATACCCAATTTCCTATTGTTGTTGTCACTCGTGAGTTAACTGAATGTTGTTGTTTTTGTTGTTATCCTTACCTTGTGGGAATTGAGTTGAAAGTGGTTGAAGAAGCGGGTTTTCAAGCCTATGGTTGAAGAGGAAGTTTGCCAGGCCTATGAGTATCTCTCTCCAGGTGAGAGAGTTTGTTGGGAAGTGATTTTATCCCAAAGAGAGTCCATCACCAGCTACAAAGCTCTAAGAATTCTTGATCTGGCATGTTGTTGAGACCTTGAGAAGGAGGTGATGCAGTCGATGGACTTTGTGACAGTGAAGATGTATACTCCCGAGCGGAACAGGCATTTGGGGAATGATATTTCGTGACTAGTGGGCGTAAGAAGGCTCCTGGAGAGAATCCTTCTAGTTGCACTGTGCAGTTTTTCTGTAACCTCAGCCTAGTCTAGGATTCGCTTACCCTGGGTGGAGCTTAGTCCTAGATCAGGGGTGACCCACTGCTGAGCATGATGAGCAACGTGGTCTAAGGATGGGAGGTTCATGGAATTTCTTCACGTATTTGGTGGTGTTATGCCAGTTTAAAATATAAGTATCATTTATGTGCTTAATTTATACATTATGCATGTTTGTGCTATTGATGGTTTAATGTTATCATGTGTTCCGTTGCATGTGGATTTATTGTTAATATTGTTTTAAATCTGAATTGTAACAATAACTTTGTGTTATGTGTTTACTTTTTGATTAAAATGAATATTATATATATATATATATATGAATGTTTCATAGTGGTAGCATTGCCCGACTTATGGGTGGATGGGGATGTTACAAATTCGTATCAAAGCGATGGTGTCGACACTGAGCATGGATGGGCCATGTTAGTGGTTAATGAGACAAAGTTTTCATAGTGAATTGTTGTTGAAAGGGACAAAATTCAAGGTTCAGAGTGTCCCTAGGTGAAAGGATTACGCCGACAGAGTATTTGACTCAAAAATCTCAGGAGAAATAGATTGAGTTTTCTCATGAAGGGATGCAAAGATATATTGCAAGGAGTGCACAGATCCGAAATTTGACTAAGTGTCGAAGAAACCCTCTAAGGAGAAAGGGATTCGAGAAACGAAGCTCAGGAGGAGGAGTGACAACAGTCATTAGATCTGTTGTTGGAAGGAGTCTGGACCGTTAGATCCGTGTCTAGGAAATAAAAGGAGAGTGTTGAGGAGGAAACATATCCCAAGTCGTCGAATCTGGCTGCAAAGGATCAACAGTCGGCCGATCTAGGTTGACAATGGGCGCAAGATCCACAACACTGGAGAGAGATCACTTCATAAGTTCTATGATTGAGGAGAAAGTGAAATAGTTGAAGTAGATAGCAACTGTCTGTTGCGAAGGACACGCGTCAAGAGATTGTGTACTTCGGGTGGAAGTAATTCGTGAGGAGGAAAGTGTTGTGAGGTTGAATCTCCCGAAGCTCGAAGTGTCGAAGTCACTCATATCTATTGATCGTGAAGGAGGACATGCGTCGATAGATTGTGAACTTTGGGGAAAAGCACTCTAGGAAAAAGCGAACATAGAGTTGAAACTCCCGAAGCCCAAAGAGATGAAGTGGTGAGTCATGATGACATCACCAGGAGGTGACATGGACCTTTCCTATACCTACCATGTTCCCTCACCTGAAATGTTTATAGGTGTACTATGTGGGCCCTAAGTTTGAATAACATAGTTAAAGGTCGGAGGACCCACACTAGTGTTGATCATGATACATCAAGATAGACGGCCAGGAGGCATTGCGGGGACCCAAATTGCACGAGAGTTAATTCTCCAAGGAAGTCCCGCAATAAAAACCATGGTTTTATCGGGGGGTTACGTGTTAGTGTCAGAAGAATTGTGGGACAAAAGGTGGGTTACTCCAAACCACCATTGCATGCCCTTGCAATTGGAAAGGCGTAAGTGATGTGATGTAATGACGTCAGCAAAAGTGTCATGGAAGTGTTCGGAAATTAATGGTTAGGGACGTTGGGGGTGTGCAGATGTGAAATCCTCCAAAGTCCCAAAGCTCCAAAGTCTGGGAGCTCACATGCTTGATTTTCCACAGCAAGTGTCAATCGTTGGATTCCGAGTAGTAGTGGATGGTTGATACTCCCTACTTTGCGAGTTCACTAATTCATAACTCTGAGAGTCTCTTGTGATGTATTATGAAGGTTTTTGAAACCTGAAGTTCTGAGTAAGAACCTATCAATCTATCACTTGGTAATAGCCCTTGATCACATGGGTTGGGATCTAAGAAAAAAAGGGCTAATGTCCAAAAACCTTATAGTAGAGAAGAGCTTCGAAAGAAGAAATATGCAGGGATTCTTGATTGAACAAGAATCACAGAGAATGAAAACTGAATTTTTTCTTGAATCATATTTGTTTATGAATGTTGTGGGATTTGTTAACGAATGATGGCCTGACAAATTCCGATTTTCTGCACATTGTGTTTGCAGAATTTTAACGAGTGCCAGAACTTAATAGAGTTATCACTGAGTGCAAATAAATGAAAGAGGCACGGACTGCTTCTAGTTCAAAGAATGAAGCAAAAGGGATGGATGTCCATTTAGGATTTGAAGGATCAAACTCTAGTGGACATGGAGAAGAGATATATAAGGAAGGGAATATGATGAAAATCATTGATCGATTCTAGAAAGATGCCCAGACTAACCGAGCAGATAACATGATGCTCGTGAAAGCTAAGCAACAATAGGGAGAATTCAACTTAAAGTTGATGAAGAGTTTGGAGAGAATAGAAAATAAGTTCAATAAGGAGACTGACTCAAGCAAATCAGGGAGTCACAAGACCCCTGAGAAGAAAATAAGATCAAGAAGTGTTAGCAGGCATCGTCATCATTCCCCGAAGCAGTCCAATAAGGAGGTACACAGTAGTTCAAGGCCATCTCCTACCTGAAAGAACAGGAGATCTGGAGTGGATGAACTGAAGGGTGAAATGAACAAGATTAAGCCTCCTATGTTTGATGGAGAACATAAGAAGGGGGAATATGTCGAGACATGGTTACTTGGCATGAGGAAATATTTCCAACTGTAGAAGTATTCCTCTCATGTCGAAGGAATAATTGTGATGTATCAACTAAAAGGGAAAGCATCCATGTGGTGGGATCAACTTGTTCAAGTGCAACACATTAGAGAGAGATGTTACTTGGAAAGAATTCAAGAATCATTTTGAAAATAAATACTTGACTAAAAGATACTATGACAGAAAGATGAAAGAGTTCTTTGAACTCAAGCTGGGCAGCATGACCATTGATGAATATGAATGAAGGTTCTTGGTGTTGTTGAAATATGTTCCCTTCATCAAGGATGAGACTATCAAAATTCAAAGGTATCTGAGTGGACTATCACCTTCCATTGGGGACAAGATTTAGTATGTTGACCCTAAGAGAGACTATAAGGAGAGAAAATGCTTATGTGAACAACCAAGAGAAAATCCTACTTTTCGGAAGGCTTGGGATGACTAGAAGAAGTTCAAGAAAGAGCAGAGGCAGAAGGGAAACAAACCTCCCTTTTTTAGAAACATTCATAAATGACAGCCATCATTTAGAGATCCGAGAATGACTAACATAGGGGGACAAAGGCCAAGGCAGACACCCATTCAGTGTTGGGGTTGTCAGAGAAACCACAAGTACAGAGACTGTCCCCACAAAAATGGAAAAGTGAGAGTTGTCCATAATGTTCAACAATCTGAAACAGTGGAGGACATGGGCAGTAGAATACCTAGGATCTATGCAGCCCTAGCAACAAGTAATCTCAATTTCAATCACACATGATTGAAGTGGAAGGTATGATCAACAACCATGCCTTTACTATTTTAATTGATTCAGGGGCTAGTCATAGTTATATAGACCCTAGTGTGGTGGAAAGTTTGCAATTGTCGAGAAGAAAGCATGAAAAATATTGGCTGGTGCAGCTGGCTACATGAGCCAAGAGGAAAGTTGTTGAGTCAGTTAAATCATGTCCAGTGGACCTGAATGGATTAAGTACTAAGGAAGACCTAAATACATTGCCTTTAGGTTCTTATGATTGCCTAATTGGTATGGATTGGTTGGACCAACACCATGCCATCTTGGACTATCGTAACAAGGCATTCACTTTCCTGGATGAGGAAGGAAATCGGAAAATAGACCAAGGAATTCCCAGAGTTGTGGCTATTAGAGAAATCTCAGCAATGCAACTAAAGAAGTGCTACAGAAAAGGTTGTCAATTATTTGTAGCCTATGTGGAGGAAGAATATAAGGATGAGGTCTCAAAGATTGAATACCATGCAATATTAAAATATTTTGAGGATGTATTCCAAGAGGTACCAGGACTACCCCCAAAGAGAGATATTGGATTATCTGTAAACTTGATGCCTGGAGAAGCTCCAATGTCAAAACATCCTTACAGAATGAGTACACCAGAGTTGAAAGAACTACAATTGCAGCTTGAAGAGCTTCTAAAGAAGGGGTATATACACCCAAGTGTGTCACCTTGGGGTGCCCCGGTCCTATTGGTGAAGAAGAAATATAGTACATTGAGATTATGTATCAGTTTCAGACAGTTGAACAAAGTGATTGTAAAGAACAAGTATCCTCTACCAAGGATTGACGATCTCTTTGACCAGTTGAAGGATGCCAAGATATTTTCAAAAATACATCTTAGATCAGGATATCACCAGGTAAGAATAAAGGATGAAGACATCAGCAAGACCCCCTTCAGAATAAGGTATGGTCATTATGAATTCACAGTGGTTCCATTTGGGTTGTCGAATGCACTCGATGTCTTTATGTGCCTAATGAATGGTGTATTCAGGGAATATCTAGACAAGTTTGTCATAGTCTTTTTGGATGACATCTTGGTGTATTCCAAGTTGGAGGAAGAGAATGAACAACATCTGATGATGGTGTTGTGGGTGTTAAGAGAGAACCAGTTGTATGCTAAATTGAGAAAGCTCTCATTTTATCTAAACAGAATTCATTATTTGGGGCATATAATTTCAAAGGATGGGATAGTTGTGGATCCTGGGAAGATAGAAGCCATCAGAGAATGGTCAACGCCTAAGAATGTGATAGAATTCAAATCCTTCATGGGTCTATCTGGCTATTATAGAAGGTTCATTGCAGGGTTCTCAAGGATAGCTTACCCTATCAATTCCTTGCAAAGGAAGGAGAAGAAATTTCAATGGACGGAAGATTGTGAGAAAAGCTTCCAGCGATTGAAGTAGCTGTTAACCAGTGCTCCAATCTTGAGGATTGCAGATCCAAATGAAGATTTCATAGTGTGTATAGATGCATGCAAAGAAGGACTGGGAGGTGTCCTTAGCCAGAATGGATTTGTGATATGTTATGAATCTAGAAAATTGAAAGAGCATGAAAAGAACTATGCCACTCATGATTTGGAGTTGGCAGCCATAGTGCATGCTCTGAAGAAATGGAGGCACTACCTCATGGGGAGGATATTCGAACTAAGGACAGACCATAATGGTTTGAAGTATTTGTTTGATCAACCAACCTTAAATGCTAGGAAGAGTAGTTTTTTGGAGTTTCTTTGTGCATATGACTTTGATATCAAGCATATCAGAGGAAAATAGAACAAAGTGGTTGATGCACTCAGCAGGAGAGTGCACTAGTTGCATTCTACATCCATTACTATGTACCAAACTGATATTAAAGGAATAATTTTGGAGGTTGTAAATGCATATTTGTAGTACAGGGATTTGGTAGCAAAGATACAACAAGGTGAGATGCCACACAAAGTGGAAAATTATAAATTGGAAGCCAATGGAACACTTTTGTACAAGAATAGAATTTATGTACCTAATGTCCAGGACTTGAAACTGATGATTTTGAATGAAATGCATAATGTGCCTTATGCAGGGCACCTTGGATATCAAAAAAATATGGTAGCAGTCAAGAGCCATTACTTTTGGCCAGGTATGAAGAGAGATATTGTTGAATACAACGCGAGATGTATGGAGTGTCAGAAGGTTAAATTTCAGCACAGACACCCAACAGGGTTTCTACAGCCTTTACCCATTCTTGAGTGGAAGTGGGGGGTAGTGACAATGGATTTGATCACATGATTAACCAAAACATGCAAGCAGCATGATTCAATCATGGTGGTGGTGGAAAAGCTTACGAAAGCTACCCATTTTATTCCATTGAAGACTACTCACAAAGAAACTAATGTTGTTGATATTTTTATGAGGGAAATAGCATGATTGCACAGTATTCCCAAGACAATTGTGTCTGACAGGGACCCAAAATTTACCTCAAAATTTTGGAAAGGGTTATTCAAAGGGTTCAGAACGAATCTGAACTTTAGTAAAGCATATCCTCCTGAGTCTGATGGGAAGACAGAGAGGGTGAATCAAGTGATAGAAGATATGTTAAGGATGTATGTGATGGATAAACCCTCTAAATGGGAAGACTACCTACACTTGGTAGAATTCGCCTACAATAATGGGTATCAAGCATCACTGAAGATGAGCCCATTTGAAGCAGTTTATGGAAGAAAGTGTAATACTCCAGTAAGCTAGGATAATCCAACCGATAGAGTAGTAGTTGGGATAGAGTTGCTCAAGGAAATGGAAGAGAAAATGTTGAAGATTAAGTAGAATTTAAAAGTTGCACAAGACAGGCATAAAAGTTATGCTGATAAGAAAAAAACCCACATAGATTTTAAAGTGGGTGACCATGTTTTCTTGAAAGTGAAAGCCAATAGAAGTTCCTTGAGGTTGGGAAACTGTTCGAAGTTGGTAGCCATATTTTGTGGGCCATTTGAAATCCTAGAAAGGATTGGACCAGTTGCATATATGCTTGCATTACCTGCATCTATGACTGTACATAATGTGTTTCACGTTTCATTACTTAACAAATATATACCTGATGCTAATCATGTTATTGATTGGAATGTGATTCAAGTGGAGCAAGAAGCCGCATTGCAAGTGCATCATGTGCGCATATTGGACCGGAAGAGAAAACAGCTTCGGAATCGAGCCATAGGACTTGTAAAGGTCCAGTGGACCTGGTACGGTCCTGAGGACATGACATGGGATCATGAAGATGCTATGCGGGAAGAATACCCACATATTTTTGAATATTTTGGAAATCTTGTTGATGTTGTGTAAAGATTTGCACTGAGGACGGTGAAAAAATAAGGGGAGGGGATTGTAATATCCCCAAGGATATTACTATTAGTCCCTACAATCCGAAGGACAAGGACTAACAAGAAGGTAAAACATTAGTAACCTAACTCCAAGTTGTTATAGGGTGAATGAAGTGAACAAATAAAATGTCGTTGTCCGATGTGAACAAAACAACTGTCCAAAAGTTTTTGTTTTTCCTTTTAATTTTATGTGATGATAACAACCAGAGCTATTGGCATCAAAGATTGCAAATTAGTGTCGAAAAATGAGCGATTTTACATTCATAAAGAAAAAATAGATTACTTATAAAAGGTATTGAAATTCATAAAGCAAAAAGTAAAAAATGTTAATCAATCCATTTAACAATTTTAAAAGTAATTTTTTAACACTAAAATATTAAATTTCAAATATTAATTTTTAACCTGAGAGGATCCAAAAGAACTTGGTGGAGAATTGACGATGTTAATGGTTAATGAGGACACCATGATGAAGATTATTAAGAAGATTCAAAAGAACTTGGTGGAGAATTGACAATGTTAGTGCTTAATGAGGACACCATGGTAAATTAAATCCTCCACATGCAAGAGAGAGAAGTGGTATGTTGCTTCTTTGGTTAGTGAATCTCTAAGAAATCACAAAATAGTAAAGTTTGGAAAATAACTTGTTGGATTACATGCCTTTGTATTACATTATATTCTAAGGATGGTTGGATTTTATTTTTAGAATCAACAAAGATACTAAGAGAATTAAGCAGGGGAGGTGGATGCCACAAATGTCAGTGATACAATTGTCAGTAATGGAATTGCTACCTTTTGACAGGCTTCCTCAGGTATGAATATTCAGGAGGTAAGAAACCCACTATACTCTTTCTGTATTCTCGCCGTGAGGAATATTGTTTTGAATCTGAATGGTAACGGTAACTCTATGTTGTGTGTTTAATTTTCGATTAAAATGCATTTTGTGTGCGTGAGTGTGTGTGTGTGAATGTTCCGCAGTGGTAGAATTGCCCAGCCTGTGGGTTGATGGGGATGTTACAAATTATATGCAAAAAAAATTATGATGGTGTTTTCCTAAGGTTCCTGGAGAAAAGGGATGATGAGAAATTCTTGTCTGAGCTCCATGACAGGCCCATAGGAGGAAATTACGATGGGGATACTACTGCACACAAAATCCTCAGAGAATGATACTACTAGCCTTCCATATTTAAAGATGCTCATGCATATGCTAGGAAATGTCAGGAGTGCCAAACCTTAGCCGAGAGAGTTAAGAAAGATGTTTTCACCTTACAACCTATCATCATCGAGTGCCCCTTCTAGTAGTGGGCGTTGGGATTTATCGAGGAGATCAATCCAAACTCATTGCAGTTTCATAAATACATCTTAATGACCATTGATTATTTCACTAGATGGAGAAAAGTGATCCCTTTGAAAACCATCAATGAAAATAAGGTGATTTCATTCCTTGAATCACACATCATTACTAGGTTTGGAATTGTGGACTTTTTAGTTTTTGATAATGCCAAGTCTTTTTCTTCTCTTAATCTAATTGAATTTTCCCTTGAAAAAAATATCAAGGTTAAGTACTTAACGAATTACTATCCATAGGGAAACGGTCTAGCAAAATCCACTAATAAGAACCTCATTAAAATCCTCAAGAATATTGTCAATGATAATCAAATAAATTGGCATCTTACTCTTCATAATGCTCTTTGGGATGATAGAGTAACCCCCAATTCATCCATTGGTAACTCCCCCTTTTTCCTAGTTTATGGAAAAGAATCCACAATACCAACCCATACTTTCCTACCCGCTTTACAATTGGCCCAATCCGTCCAGGACGAAGCCTGTCTAGTAATGAAAGAAAGATTAAACATGTTGTTAAAACTTGAAGAAGAAAGGGAAAAATTTAAGATGAAATTGACCCAACACCAAGAAATGGTTAAAAGGTGGCTCGATAAATCAAATGTAGGCAATAAATATTTCCAAGAAGGAGATCTTGTTCTAGACCTGAAAAAGCTAATGAACTTAAAGGAAAAAGATAATGAACTTAAACGAAAACACTCCAAATTCTAGAAACCATGGCTATGAACCTATCTGATCCACTAAAAAATAGGCCCTGGGACTTTCAGGCTCAAAACACTACAAGGAGATGAGGAGGAACTCCCTATCAATGGACAAATACTGAACAAATACTTCTCCTGATCATATATGGTGATGTATCCCTGTACATAGTAGTTTTTTAGTTGTATTTTTTATTTTTGGTTATTCTTTTCAATAATCTAACCGATGTTTGATGTTATTCCTTCCTTTTTCTTCGCTTTTCTAGTTTACAATAACCCCACTACCATTGTCTCCTACTCTGGGCTAATCATTCTTTCACATCAGAGACCCAGGTTTTTCCCCGTTAACAAATGGTAACATAGAAAAGAGAAACTTGTTCATTTGTACAAAAATAAAATCTTTGGACCCTTAAATTTTTTACCTTTCGACGAGTTGCATATGTTATTCACTCTTATGTGACCACTCTTAGGTCCCGTTGATGTTCCTTTTCAAGTTTCCTGAAATATCATGAATTCAATATCTTCCACATAAATCCAATGTCTCTTTCCATTACTTCCCAATTTTAAAATGCATCAGTGAATTCAATATCTTCCACATAAATCCAATGTCTCTTTCCATTACTTCCCAATTTTAAAATGCATCAGTGTTTCGTGTTTCTAGACCCACTAAAGACAATTTTTTGACTAAGACTAGCAAATAGCATGACTCTTGTATCACCCTTCTTCCTATTTACCGCCACCTATATTGCAGTCACAATATCTAAATTCTATATCTAAAAGGTGGATTCATAAGAATAATCATATGGAATTTGAAAATGCTATTGAAAAGTGTGGGAAGTATAAGTAAACTCGTCGGGGCTATGGACACTCGTTGGCAGCGGGGCCATGCTTGTATGATACCAAGGTATCTTTGTTGGGGCTATGGACGCTCTTTGGAAGTGAAGCAATGACGAGAAACAGAGGTGAATAAAACACTTCGATCTATAGCAGTCGACTCTATTTTTATAATGTGGTGTCACTCTCAGAACTTCACTGTGGATTTATGAAGTTTCCCCAAAAAATGATCACTCGAATTATGTGGATATCATTGATGACAGGTTCTTCTTTAAGGATTGCATAAATACCATTGAATGTGGGGTCCTTAATTTGAATGTTGAATGGTATTTTACAAAAGGTAAATGTTGTTTCTATCTAATTGAAGACACTTTCTCTTTTTGGAATTCAGATATAACTGGTTCGCTCCAGTAAGTCTCCATTTGTTGTGGGTCATTTCACAACATCCCCCCCATCTTTCTAAATTTTATGGGGCCCCAAAAAGTTAAAAATATTATTTTTTCTCCTTTCTTATGTGCATATATTCTACCCTACAAGACCTGCATCCTTACTTCTCTAAGGAAAGCCAAGCTCAACTCAAATATGTTTCAGAATCACCTTCATCAAAGTCCTTTTTTAACCTGTTATTTTAGACTCTGATCTTCACACTCCAATCACTATGGCTCTTACCCTTTTTCTCTCGCGGAGCCCCAAAGTTCATAATGACCTGTCAAACAACCACCCCCACAAGTGGCTTCCCAATATTTGATTGTTGACTTCCCTTTTTTCCGATTCTCCAATGAGTTGTTTTTATTGCTTTTGGGACATAAAAGTGTTTTTAAGGCATCAAAGGAATCTTATCATTGATACCATCCTTTTTAGGAGCCCTTTTAATCATTATCTCATCACATTCCAAAAAGAAAACTCAGATGGCCTCTTGACCCTTCTCGTGTGTGTCCTTCACTAGCTCCTAGGCCAAAAGAATATTCTTCGATATTGTTGTCGTCGAAGCTCAAAATTTTCCATATCCTTCAAGCCTTCGACAACCAAGTCCCGAAATCATGCAAAGCACACAATTTAGTCCACCTTTCTAAAAACAACAACGAATATATTGTCGATACCTTCCCCTCAGGTTCTAGTTTCTCCCTCATCCCGTTTCACCCCGATGCCAACAGCCTGACGGGTCCCACCTCTTTCTATATCACTATTCATGATTGACTCTCTAGGCCTACCCACTAGTCCACATGTAAGGAAATATACCTTCGATACCTTCCCCTTCGGAGTTCAAAAAAACCACGATCGCTCATAATCTGATAGCTCAACTTTGATAACGGTCTTATTCAAATATTTGGTTTAGCACTTTCCCCGATGTTTTAATTAATGCACCTATCCTACTTAATAAGATTTAAATTATAGAAATGACGCACATTAATGGGAGAAGTTAAGATAAGATTTGGAAATATCCTCGTACACACCTGAGTTATGGCATACTCATGCTATTTGGATGTGCATTATGAGTTATAAAAACACCCTTTCAAAACACATCTTGTACCGTAAGTTTTTGAAACTCAGTCCGTGAAGTTCAATTTTCGCCTAGACTCCCTCACTTACTGAGTTTTATTTCTCTATTACCTGCAACTATTTGTTTACAGGTAACCTTTGTTTTCTATCGCTTAGATATTTTTTCATTATTACAGCTAATGTGTTATTCTTAAGATAAGACGATATTCCTTTTAACGTGTTATTGCAGATTAACTTGGTCATTTGTCATGGTGACCTAGAACCCCAAAATATCTAGTATCTCGGTGTACTTATAGGGTGCCGCATGCCCCGAATCATGATCTCATCTAGTCGAAACTCTGGTGACTGACACAATTCCTCATACTGGTGAGGACCATTGCCCCAACTTTGAAGAGATCTACATAATATTTGAATCCGTATATTTTCCTCAAGACATAGAATTTTAGAGGTGTATCAGAATATCTTGAGAAGTGATATTCACCGGGTAGTTGTCGAGCCTCATCTATTCCCATAAAACAAGGCAACACATTGGTGTCTTAGGAAATTTGACGCTTCCACGGAAAACATCATAAGAAAGCGGGGGACACGAGTAGCTTCCCTCAGACCAAAGGATATTAGCACCAGATATCACCTTCTTTCTCCTACTTTCTTGATGAATGAACCTTTCCTAAAAGGATTTACCCAGGGAAGCAAAGGACTGGAAAAAAATGAAACATTGTTGGGTGGACGAGGATGAAACCCTTAAGCAAGGTGAGAAATTGGTCCCCACCCAGAGGCTTAAAACTCCTTACAAGATGATGGTGTCCATGCTCTACCATTTATACGAAGAAGAAAAGAGTATGGACTTCCAAATTGAATGGTTACCTTTGGCACACAACGTCATTAGAATAGGACAAATCTTCAACTGGACAGATATCCTATCCTTTAACATATGTGTCCACGCAAAGAATCTCCCAATTATAAAGAAGACATGTTTTTATATGCCTGCTTATATGATAGACACCATTTTTTTCTCAGTACACTTTCCCAAACTCGGATGGAATTGGGACCGAAGCCAACCCCTCATTAATGTCTATTTCTCTCAATTGTGGAGCATAAATTTCAAACAACATTTTTATGAAAATTGTAATTTATTTCTCGCCCCTCTACACTTCGTCCTTTTCAGCTTCCCCAAACATAGGATTTTCTTTGAGGCTAGAAATGGGATGAAAGGGGTGGCTGATTGGTTTTTCTAAAAGTACTATTCATTCATCATAGTTTACGATACCACATGGGCCCCACATCTCTTCTTTTATTTCATCCTGGACTGACTACTAATGAGGGAAATCACATACCAAACAATGGGGTCCAAAGTCACCACACTATTTCAAACCAGTAGTAAAATATTTTGGCCAATATTCCCTCTCCACATTGGAAGTTACTCCATCTCCAACACTCAACACGCAAGGAAGGAATTTGATACATTACATGAGTTAATCCTGTTCTTGGGTGACCCTAAAGGCCATGATCCTCTTGAGCTAGTTATCATTCATGTCAGGTCTTTCGAACTCACTCATCCAAATATTCACGTTGTTGATTTTGAAGAGGATAAATTTAAAGGAGTACTCACATACGATGAACTCTTGCACCAGCTTCCCCATGACGCAACAAAGAGAGAACTTGATCTCTAACAAGAAGAATTCAATATGGAAAATTTAGCTCAATTCTAGAAGTTGTGTCAACAAGAGAAAGATACCATCAATTCCAAAGAACAGGAAAATACCCGAAAGGAAAAGCACTTTGAGGAGAAAAGGCTCCAAGCAGAGCAAGATTATCAAAGAAGGCAACCCAAGGAAAAGATCAAGTTGGAACATGAGTGCATGACACATCAGGTAGCTGTGCAGAAGAAGATGATAAAAATTCGGCAAATGATGAAGAAGCCAAGAGGATAGCTAATGAAGCACAAGCTAGGAAAATATCTAAAGAAGCAAAGGCGAAGCGATTTGCCGACGAGGCTGAATCAAAGAGAAAAGTTAATGATTTTGTGAAGCAGAATTTAAACTAGAACCTAGGTATTCCATTGAAACCAACCCTAGGCATTGTGAATATACCTTCTTAGGTGTATACCCCCATAATATCCATACCATGGGATTCCTCCATCTCTTCTCAATCTCTCAATTTCGAAGGATATGTAGTCACCATTTGAGACTACTATTTAGACAACATAACTAGAATTATCGAGAAGCAATCAACAAAAAGAAAAAGAGGAGAAGAATTCAAGTCAAAGTTGCATGAAGGAAGGATTTTGGAATTGAAGGTCAACCCTGATCCTAAAGACAACACATTTCAAGAGGCTTTAGTGCTCAACGCCTTCACAGGATTAAATGCCTCCTCTGTTTTGGAGGTAACCAATTCCCTGAAAATTTCCAGGACCTGAGTAATAGAGTTGGAAACAGAGTTGAAAGACGTAAAAGACCAATTCAACATAGATGTCCAGGAATTTTTCAGCGCAGTTGAAAGTCTAAAATCAGGTAATATCAATGGTTCCCTATAGGCATGAAGAGACCACTTGAATGAAGAGTTTGAAAAGAGGATGCAAGTCCTACGGGACACCCACATGGATGAGTTGGAAGTAGAAAAACATAAACTTATTGCCACTCTAGAAAATACTAGCACCTCGACAGGTACCGTGGATTCCATCAAAGAACAAGCGTTGGATGCTAGTGAAGATCTAGCTAAGGTAAAGAACGAAATCCTTTGTCTATTGATTGACATACTAGTAGAGCAGAAAGAACTATTAAGTCTGTAGAATATTATGATTAAGACTCAAGGAAGGTATTGGGAAGCTAGCAAGGCTTTTGAGGAGATGGTAAATTGGAAAGACAAACTACAACCTACACCTACCTCCCTTCCAATTTACTCGAAAAGAGAAATACTCAGGTACCAAATGTTGTTTGACACCAACAAATATCTCTTCGTGAGTGTTCATTCCACCCAAGGGGTGGTTGCTGACACATGTGCACAACTATGGGAAAATGATAATGATCTCGTAGCAGGGGCAGGGATACAACCATTGCAATATATAGATGAAACGACTTCTGCCAGTACCAAGATAGTTGAGGTGGAAGATCTAAAGAAGGCCACTCATACAAGCATTCAGGATTTGATGTTTTTTGATCAAAAATCAATTGAAGAACACTTGTTGTTTCCTACCCGGCTCACACAAAAGATTCAATCCTTTGTAAATTCCACAGTTGATCAGTTGCATAAAGAAGTGGCCCCAAAGGTCTGTAATGAAGAATCAGTCTTAGGGAGATTACAATCGAGCAAGCACGAGAGAATTTTTAACGACCACTCCACTTGGAAGGAACACCAAGACCAATAATAGGAGGAGACCACGTCATGATAGCAAAATTTGTCATTTCTTTCCAGATGTTGTTTTCTTCTGATATTGTAATATTTTCTGGAAAATGAAGAATCATTTTTGTGAAATGACTCAAATTTCTATAATTACCACGAAAAACACTTGTAAAGATTCACCCCTCACTATATAAAGGGAGTGTTGCCCATTTGAAAGGGATTTTGGTTTTTGAAGCTAGCAAGACAATATTTTTGTTGCAAGTTAATTTGAATCCAAGGGACATTCTAAATTGGAAGATTATGGTATTGATATGTGTCAATGAGATTTCTTTGTTTATGCATCTCTCTATTTGTAGCCTATGAATATTAGTTGATGAATTACTTCTAAATTATTGTTTTCATTTTACAACTATCATGGTTTTTCAAGATGAGTACAATAATAGTATAATGTCGTTTAGTTTATCAATTCTTTGGTTCTAACAGATTATGCTATCAAATTTATGTATCACTTGTCTCAGGAATTTATTCTTCTCAAGTTATGTGCATTATTCACAGCATTCATTTATTCAGTTAGTTTTCTCCTGATCAGGATAGATTAATTTAAATATTATTAGTTTAGAGATTGCATATTAGAATAATAACCATTTTTATTAGTCTAATGTTAGTTAGGTGTGCTTACTCCTCTTTCTCATTATTTTTAATTCATTTGAGAACCTTTGGTTCTCAGGTTCATATTTTAGTTAGTATTTAGTTAGAATTTTTTTAGTATTTTTTTTAGTATTTTATTTAGTTGGTAACCAGGCCAAAATCTGGTCAGAAGCGCTATCTTAAACGAGAGAAGGTCTAGTTGGGACCCGTCATCAGGCGTTTTCCCTTAACTGATTGAACGAGTCATTTTGGCTTGTCAACACGTTGATAATGGTAGCCAGAAAAACCTCATCTCAGTAGAGGTCATCAAGTGGCTAGCCCTACCTACAACGCTGCACCCGCAACCCTACACCATCAGAGAGCTCTGTTAACAAAGCGATATTCACGTCAGCCAACAGTTTCATCTATCGTATGACATCAAGCCATTTAAAGATGAGGTATTGTGTGATTTTTCTCCCCTTGAAGTTTGTGATGTTATTTTGGTCCAACCTTATTTGTGGAAACGTCATGATGTATATGAGTCTAAGTCTCATAGTGTTATTATTACTTTGAATAGAAAATTGTATAGGATAACTAAGGTGGTCCCACCTGGTGTTATTTACTTGATATTTTCCAAGCAATGCAGGAAGGTCATTTCTCAGACCGAGAAGTTTGTATTATTTGTGCTTCTCTCTCAGAGTGAGTCTAAGGTTGCAGCCACATCCATGGCCTCCATGGCTGACCTCTACATGCAACAGAAGAAAGTGTATAAGGTCATGGAAGAATGCAAAGACATATTCTCATCACCTACTGGGGTACCTCTGTACTATCAGGTCAAGCATCCCATCGATATGACCCCTGGTGCATCGCTACCCAATGGGATAGTCTATCATTGCTCTCTACTATAAAATGAGGAGATCAAGCGTCAGATCCGATAACTTCTCCACAAGGGGCACATCCAACCTAGCTCATCACCTTGTGGAAGCCCAATCGTGATGGTGCAGAAGAAAGACGAGACATGGCGACTCTGCATTCATTATTGGACCCTAAATAAAATCACAGTTAGGAACCTGTACCTGATTCCTAAACTAACGATCAACTTGATCAACTCAAGGGGGGGGAATACTTTAGTAAGATTGATATGAAGTCTGGATACCATCAAGTCCCGATAGAACATACAGATGTATGGGAAAATTCCTTCAAGTCAAAAGATGGTATTTTTGAATGGTTGGTCATGCCCTTTGGTTTGACAAATTCCCAACAACTTTCATGAGGAAGATGGACAATATCTTGTGGCCTTTCACTAATTATTTTGTAGTGGTTTATCTACATGAAATCCTTGTCTATTACAATACTTGGGAAAAACACTTGCAACATATTTAACAGATTTTGAACACTCTGCGACAACACAAGCTATATGCCAACTTGGAAAAATGATCCTTCGGCATGGACGGGGTCTATTACCTAGGATACATTGTTGATGTACATGGTGTTTTCACTCTTTTCGTCGCTGTGTGAGCAAAAAGTGAGTGCTTACGTGCCTAGTTGGGCTCTGCTAGTCATGACAGTTGTATGGTAAAAGGTTAGAAAGAAAACAACTAAGCTATTAACAAGAATTAAACAAAAACTAACTGAAACTATGAGCATAAAAATAAAAATAAAAAACAAATGACAATGGACC
>ML785162.1:814853-829325 GCA_009831015.1 Picea engelmannii
CTTTTGAATGTGAAAAGGGGCTCTTTAGGGCACAATTAGGTCTTTGACCAGCCTCCCTACGCAGATTGAGCTCGGATTTGGTGTCAAATCGACTTGGGAGCCGATCCATTAGTGGTTGGGAGGCTGACCAGCTTCATAAATGCGTCGTTTGGCAGGTGCGTGGGTTTTGCACCCCATATCCGCGCATATGCGCTCCAAGTACGAAGATGTTGCGCGCGTGCGCGCGTGCGCCCAATGGGTGCAAAGCACCTTGTAATTTTTTGGCCATTTTGCATAGTTTTGACCCTTTTGCTGTGCTGTGGAATTAATCCTTGTGCCATGAATGACTGTTTTTCTGTGCTGATGCGGAGTTGTTGTCGCCCTGTGCGGACGAAATTTCAGTGATAACACATGGTTTTCATGTTGATCAAACCAAGATACAAGTCATCCATGACTGGCTAACCCCAACCATGCTCACTGAGCTTTGGAGCTTCATAGGCCTTTCCAAATTCTATCGAATGTTCGTGTTGGGATTTTCCCATATTGCATGGGCCCTCAGCCAAATAACCAGGGTTGGTGGTAAGGAAAAATTTGTGTGGGGCATGTCCCAACATAGAGTGTTCGATTATCCAAATAAGTTATTGTGCTCCGCCCCAGTGCTTTCATTACCTGACCTGCAACATCCCTTTGAGATCAAGACAGATGCTTCAGACTATGTTGTGGGTGTAGTCACCACTCGGCACAACCACCCCATGGCCTATCATAGTGAGACACTATCATATGTTGTCCGTAAGTACCCTACTTAAGACAAAAAAATGTACTACATTATGCAAGCATGCCGCCAGTGGAGGCATTACATTCTAGGGAAGGAGACAGTCATCGACTCTAATCATAATCTGTTGCAGTTCATGTAGACATAAGGAAAATTGTAGAATGACCGCCATCAGAAGTGGTCCACATATTTGTGGAAGTTTCACCTCAACATCAAGTATAAAACAGGAAGTACCAACCAAGTCGTTGATTTCCTCGGCCAACCTCCAATTGCGATTCTCACCATAGTGCTCAATTATTATGGCCACGAGACCTCCAGATGGCCCCACTTCTATG
This sequence comes from Picea engelmannii, assembly GCA_009831015.1. NCBI lineage: Eukaryota > Viridiplantae > Streptophyta > Pinopsida > Pinales > Pinaceae > Picea > Picea engelmannii. The sequence continues at coordinate 815,940 of ML785162.1, forward strand.
AGACAGATCCTGACTTCACCAACACCTACCATATGTTGGGCACAGACCCAACTGTCACTAATTTATGTCTTCAGGATGGGTTTTTGTGCCATCTAGGCCATCTATGCATTCCATCAAGAGAGCGAGCGAAGTTGATTTGGGAAGCCCACTACAATCAAGTGGAAGTACAATTTATTGTGGAAAATATAGTGGAAGTGTTGCAATGACATTTCTACTAGTCTAAACTTTGATAGGATGCCAGCAAGTATATCTGGTATTTCACTACCTGTGTTATTTCCAAACCGGCCTCTAAGAAACAAGGCTTGTACACTCCTCTTCCTACTCCTAACAGGCCCTGGGAATCCATCTCATTGCACTACATGTCGGACCTTTCGTCCACCAAGCGGGAAAATGACTATGTTTTGTGGTTGTTGATCACTTTTCCAAGATGGTGATTATGGTCACCTTCAAGAAGAGCATCACAATGGAGGTCACTGCCAAGATATTCTTTGAACAAGTGTGGGTACACTTTGGGATCCCACAAACCATTATCTCATATCGGGACAAACAATTCCTCAACACATTCTATTCAAGCCTCTAGTCACTAATGGACACCGAGCTCACTAAGTCCACTTCCTTCCACCCCTAGATGAATGGCCAAACCGAGGTTGTCAACCGAATTATCGTGCACATCATGCGCATGTACAATTCCAAGAACCCTCGCACTAGGGATGAGATTCTTCCCTATGTTCAACACAGCTACAATAGAGCCATACATAGCTCAACCAACCAGAACCCCTTTCAGGTGGGGTTGGGATTTCAACCATTGGGTCCCATGGATGTTGCACTACCCCTTGCAGCCACCCAGGAAGGCTCGTTGCATGCTCCAACTGGAGCTGACAAAGCCACCTGGTTCATTTAGAGGATCCAACACATCCGTTAACAGGTTCAAGATATTTTATAGAATTCTATTGACAAGTACAAGAAGTTCCATGATCAACATCGGGTGCCACACCAATTTAGGTGGGAGACAAAGTTTGGTTGCACTTGCAAAAGGAACGGCTTACAGGGCCTCATCGAAAGATTCTTCCACTTTGTTATGGACCCTACACCATCACCAAGGCTATGGGTAACAATTATTTTGAGCTCAACCTTCCCCCCTTCAAGGCTATGGGTAATAATGCTTTTTTTGGCCACTTATTATTTTTAATAGTTTTTCGGTTCTTGAACTTTTGGGGCCATTTTGAGGGCCTAAACGATGATTTTTTGTGATCAGGCACCTCAATGATAGCCAAAGGCTTTGATTGATCCCCCTAAATGAAGCTTCTCATTGATACCTTTCCAACTAGCTATCGTGCACCATAAATGGAGATCGTATGCAAACATTACAATGCCGGGAAGTTGATGTACTAACTTACCCCAACAAGGCCCACATGAATTTTGGTGCTTCATCTCCTAGGGTTAGGTTTTTTGATGTCTAGGGTTTGGTCATTCATGTTTATTGTAAAAAGGTCTTTAGAGCCTCATTGTACTCATTTTCTTGCGAATGAGTGTAGTCGTCACATCTCTTCTCAGAGATAAGCTACCACCATTCTAGCAAGCTTGTTTTCAGTTTGCATTTTACAGTTTTCAGCATATTTCTTATTTAATAGAAGTCAAGTTTTATTGTATCGTTGTTATTGTTTATTGTGTCTCTGTGTTAATATTATAAATCTATGGTTTCATTTTGTTCCAATCATAAATCTAGATCAGTCCTTTTACGAATATATGCAATGTTGAAAAGCATATAAAGAACGTGATTTTGTTTTATATAAATGAAATTACAATTTTTTTCCTGACAAAAGCATATGGACTCCAAAGAAATAAGTATAAACCAAACATGATGACCAATACATGGAATTTAGAAGCTAGATTGTACATGTAATATTCAACCCTTATAAATGAGAAGCCCATGGTTTTCTAGATGATATCCTACATATTTTTCTCTATCTTGTCTTTCTACAATCCTTCAAGCACTTCGAGGTAATACATGTTATTTCCAAACACAACATTGTATGCTCAAATAAATTACATTATTCATATCATTATTGGTAATAAAAGTAGGAGAATACATTCAACCCTTATAAATGATAATCCGATAGTTTCCTATATGATATCCTTCATATTTTTGTTCTATCTTTCTTTCTACAATCCTTACTACACTTATAGGTAATATTAATTTGACATAATGTAGTGTATCCAAACGTTGTATTATCTCATAAGAATTTTCCTTTCTTAACCAACAAGGTACTAAATTCATTAAAACTTCTTCCCTTTTTTATGGTGTAACTATCCATAGAGTTTCCCAACAATTCCTAAACCAAATAAAATGCAAACTAAATGTGAAATTTATAATAGCATATTTAATATATTGATTCTATCTATTTTATCCCTATGTTAAAAGAAAAAGTCTCGTGTGACTTATATTTAAAAAAGTCTTGTGTGACTTCCGACACCAAACAATATGCAAATAAAGATACATTGTTGGATCCATTTCTAAAACCACCACTTATAACATTTGGATAACTATAAACTAAAATTTTACATGGAAATCATTCTATATAAGCATTGAAAAGACAAATGGTACACCATAAATCGTACACTTCCTAATGGATTCAATGATTTTTTAATTAAAAAAATATCATTGAATCAAAATATTTGTAAACCAATTTAAATATAAAACCTCTCGTTTCAGAGAAACAAAATGGATCATGGAATAAAGATTATAGTGCTTTTAGTTTTATCAAAATATTGGTAGTTAATTCAATGGTTGTGGGGGAGTAAGCTATCTTATTTGGTCTCTCTAGCCTCTCCTCTCCGAGATGTGTTCTCCTCTTATGTGGAATGTGTTAAATGTGAACAACAAGATACACCTTGAAGATGTGAATGATCTATGTGATAATCTAGTTGACCTTGAAATCATAATCCATCCAGTTTATAGAATTGCTTTTAGATGCAACGAAATATCTACCCACCTAACATTCCAATCTCACATTTATGAGTCATTCGTTTCTGTAACTCTCTCATGCAAGGCATTGGCCTGGAACCACACACATCCAAAGCACCATGCGAATATTTCCTTAACCAGGTCGAGGTATAAATTTGGGCAGAAGGAGATGAGCACCAGCCAGTAAATAAATTGTGAGACAGAAGAACACTAGATCTAAAAATACGAAGACAAATAAAAAAAACATAGACATATATCAAAAGTTTGAGCAACCGAACCAAAATTATGGCCATGAATCACTAAGGAAACCAAGCAAACCCTAATAGGCCATCACATAATCATAGACTATGAATGCAAATTACCTCTGTGACTTCTTTGTCCTCCATGGTCGAAGCATTCCTGCAAAGGATTTCTAAAGCTTGGTGGCTTTGTTACGAGTGGATAAGATATGTTACTGAGTTTTCTATCTTATTTGACAAAGAAATAGTGCATTGTTTTCCCTAATTGCTACCTACCCACCGTAACTGCTGCATTGCGTTGTCCACCAATTGAATTGCTTGAAAGTTGAAGAAACGTGATGAAAAAGAAATGTCAAAAGTCCCCAGTTTGGATTCGGTGATGAGAAAGACACATGTGTTAGAAACATGCCAACGGATTTCCTCATGCTCTCACATGCACATGCATTTCAGCTAAATTAGGAATGTGCATACATGCACTCATTGTAAACAGATTGTGTAAACTGTGTAATCTATTTATGAATTGTTTGTGTAACTATGTGATCTATTCATGATCAGTTTGTCTAACTAAGTGATAGATGTTATATATATGATCATACCCATAGAGGTGAGAGTGCAATGTGTGTAGAGAGCAGAGTGTGTGAGGAGAGGATGGTTGTATGCCTAAGATTGGCTATTGTAATTCTCCCTTAAATAATAAGAATATCGAATATCATTGCTCGTGATTTTTTCTCACATTAGGTTTCCACATAAATCACTGTGTCAGTTGTATGATTGTTGTTCTCGGTTTTATGCGTGTTTAATCTTACTTGCAGATGCTCTAGTTTTTTATAACCCAACAACATAGAGAAAAAAGATCAGTAATAGTTGATGGAGACATAAAAATTTCCTACAAAGTTTTTAGAGATGAAAAAAAAAACCTCCATATAAACCTCCCCTTAAAGAACACCTTCCATGTAGCTATAATATTTAATTTAGAGGGTAGACAAAATTAACAATAATACTCTATGCCTCCCAAAGATAAGAATCCATACATGTGCGTGGAATACGAATCTATCACTTATCTGAATAGGGGCGATGTGAAAATGACACTTAACATTGATTTCAGTGTTGGGCTTTATCTCGAGATATGAGCAGCTAGTAAGAAAACTAGATATTGCAAAATTATAAAGTATAAGAGATCAAATTACTTGAGCATAATTTATTTTTGTTTGGTAAAATTGTATATTCTATTTATAAATTATTCGATAGGACCTTAACGGTGTGTGAAAGGAGTTCCCAAAAACATTAAACTCCGTCCTGACCGATTGCATCGACAGCTGTAAAGGCTTGAACCACATCAAGCTTTTGTTTTCACGGATTTCAAAATTTTGGTCCTGAATCCTGATCAAGTCCATCGACAGCTATAAAGGCAGTTGGTAGTAGCAACATCAAGATTTGGTTGTGATAAAGACGAGCATCATATACTTTGTGACATTGGAGGTGGGCCAACTTAGTTTTGTTGTCACAATGGCAGAGCACTGAGAATATTGAGAAATTGTTGTTATGATTTGGACATATAGAGATCTTCATGGAATCTTTAGAAATGCCCTTCTAATTATAATTTAATGGAATCTTTATTTCTTACATCATATTATAATTTAATAGCATATAATTTAATAACAACAACAATATTATGTATAATGAAAGTAATGAAAATCATGAGTATTCATACACGGAATTAGTCATAGTCACCTTTTCCATGCACTTCACACGAAGGCCCCTGCAAATCTCCTTAATTTCCTCGACGGTGTTGACCTCTCCTTTGCCCTCCTTTGCCCTCCATTGTATGAGTATATTTCGACTTCCCCTCTCCACCCTAATTCTGATGGAAAATAACTTGACGGGTAGCATATCTGAAGCCATTGGTAATTTGACTCAGCTTATCTACTTAAATCTGGGTGAAAATAGTTTTACTGGTGGCATATCTGAAGCCATTACAAACTTGAGTGAATTGACATTCCTCAATCTTGGTACGAATAAGAAATAATATTTTAGGGCATTGTCAATTTGAAAAAGCTTGAACAATTTTACTTAGATACCAACAATTTTATAGGTACAATTCCAAAAGGAATAGGAAAGCTTCAATCTCTTAAAAAATTCTTCTTGAATTTAAACAATATTTCTGGTAGTATTCCTTAAAATATTGGTCGTTTGGTTTCACTTCAACAATTAGATATATCTAAAAACAATCTTGAGGGATCAATCCCTCATGGTATTGTCCAATGTGTGAGACTAGAAGTGTTAGATTTGTCCAACAACAACTTGAATGGAAAGATTCCTGCATCTCTAGGCAACTGTAAATCTTTGAGGAATTTATTACTGTAGAACAACTTCTTGTCGGGGACAATACCACCAACTTTAAGTAAATGCACTGTCTTAAAGAGGTTGAAGGAGTTCGAGAACAAACTTAGTGGAAATCTAGACATAGGATTTTTTGTTTCTGTGGAAGTTATCTCTGTTTATTCTAATAATTTCTTTGGGACTCTACCTACATCTTTGGCCCAATGTATCAATCTTCAACTATTAGATTTAAGCAAAAATGGATTCACGGGTCAACTACCTGGGTACCTTGAATATTTTCAAGAGTTGAGAGTTCTAAGTGTTGGTTATAATAAGTTCCAAGGTGGTATTCCTGCATCCATCACAAATCTCACTCAGTTGCAAGTGTTGGATTTATCAAACAATAGTATCAGTGGAAGGATACCATCCAATCTTGAGAGACTTCGTGGATTCAAAATCCTCGGGTCTTCCCAACTTAGTAGTAATACACTCTATGAGGATGTACAGATTGTCATCAAGGGTTTTGAGTATACTTTGACATATGTGTTGGCCACAAACACAATATTTGACTTGTCTAGCAATAATCTTATGGGAGGAAATACCAGCAAGCATAAGAAATCTTAGTAGCGTGCGCTTGTTGAATTTATCAAGAATTGGTTGGAAGAGGAAATACCTGCATCTCTTGGTGAAATATCTACTTTGGAACAACTAGACTTGGAAAAAAATGATTTGAGTGGTCAGATTCCTCAAGATACCTCTACTTTAACCATGTTGGCATCTTTGGATGTTTCATCTAATAGGCTTTGTGGGAGAATCCTACTAGGAACACAGTTTGACACTTTCAATTCTACTTCATTTCAAAAAAACAAGTGTTTATGTGGTTTTCCTCTACAAGCATGTGAAGAAAAGGAAAAGCATAGCGGGAGATGTTAGTCAAGGATGGTTGAGTCATGTTGAGGAACATGTGTCATTGATTGCATTAGGATTGGGAGTAGGAATTGGATTTCGAGGAGTTGTAAGTGTGATGATACTGTAGATGAAAGCTAGAGATTGGGTGGTGCCCCCCAAAATGCAATCATTTTATGGAGTGTACAAATTACCCAAATAATATGTGGTGATTCATTGCACTTATTGTAACACCAAATAATATGTATGTAATGAAGAATAAAGTAATTGTTCAAATTACTAAATCATATCTTTGATATTATTGTTTGTTTTAAAGTAAAATAATTTTTTAAAGTAGTATTCCATTAATAAAATTCTATATCTAACCATTTAGATATAAATATTATATGATATATTTATAAGTAATTCATTAGGATGTAGAAGTATTTTTTAATTTATTATAGATTTTTTTCAATAAAGAGAGATAACAAGGGGAGTTGCAAAGGCAACAAGTCCCAGCCTTCGGCCTTTCGAGCAGTACAGCGAACCCCAAACACTCAAAGAACACAACGAGAGCAAGGATTGTGAAGGGAACATTAACAGTAGCAATAACATCAGTCAACAATCCATCAGAAAGGGTCGTCCGCTTGGGTCCAAAAACAAACCTAAGGAGAACCATGTAGTCCATAGGGACAACAATGATGCCATGATGCCTCATGTTATACAAATTGAACTTAGCGCAAACCCCATTTCGTCTAATCAGGCCCCTACCTTCATTTTTTTTTCAGATGACAATGCCCTAGGAATGGTGGAAGATGTGACCATCTCCATGGGTGGTCCAGTGACATGTTTGTGAGGCATATTTCAGATACTCTCACTCTCTCGGTCTTATTTTCCAAATGGAAACTCTCTCTCTATAACTCTAGTTGCCTCTAAAGAGAAGGTCATCTCAGGAACGGTTCAAGGGATTCATAGAGCAGCTAGTCTAGTTGATATTGTTGTTGGATCCTGTGTCAATCCTACTTTTCTCAGACCCTATCAGACCTCTCCTAGTGGCGAAGGCGATGCCAATATAGGGCGTCGTTGTCCTCCAATATCTGAGGCCATTGGATACGCAACATCCTTGGATTCTTCCTTGGATTCCAGTTACGATGGATCGCCCAATGCAATCAATTACTAGCCTCATCATGATGCTTCACCGGCACGGTGCTCCTCTCATCTTAAAATAGCCCATGTTTACTACACATAGTTGTTACATCTATTTAATTCTTTCAAACAATGAATATTTCGAATATTTAGCACAGTAAAATTATATGCAGCTTCTCTGGTGATTGTTAGTAGCCAGTTCATCGTACTTTTGAGATTTACGTAGAGACTTTTACACAAAAATAATAATGGAAATAGATATGGATTCATTTATAATGATTAATTGGTTTGATATAATTTTCAATTTGAATCGTGGATTTCTCCATTTATTCTAATGTTAAAAAATTAGAAGAGTTACATCACATAACTTTACATCAGAAGAGTCACATTCAGTCATAAATTTGAACACGCTTCAATGGAGTGGCCCAGTCCCAGTACATCATCATTACAATCTGACAGATAACCAAGCCCAACATTTGATACATTAGTACATCATCCACGTGCAACATCCAAAGCTCAGGAAAAAAATATATTAAATAGAACTATGTCCACGTGTTTCCATGCAACGGATAGATCTATGTAGTAACTCCAGTGCATGGTGTCGTAGGTTTCCACGAACTTGTGGCTCTCATGCTGCTTGTGGTCGAAATAAATCATATAAGGAAGAGAATTAGTGATCCAAGTGGATATCGGTGGCCACCCACCTTTTCCAAATAGCTCAAAACAATTTTCTGGCAATTTTGGTAATTTACTATTTTTAGCAGGTTTTAACTTCCGGGGCCATTTTGAGGGCCCAAATGAAGGTTTTTCGAGATTGAGGTTATCAATGATATAATAAGGAATATTGATCCCCCAAAATGAATCTCCTCAATGATACCTTTCTAATGAGCTATCACACGCCTAAAACAGAGATCGTATGCAAAAGTTACGACCCCCGGAAGTTGATGTACTCACTTACTCAAACGGGGCCCACATGACTTTTGGCGCTTCATCTCCCAGGGTTAGGTTTTTGGATGTATATGGTTTTTTGCATTCCTTCTTATTGTAAAAAGGCCTTCAAAGCCTCATTCTAATGATCTTCTTGCGAATGCGAGTAGCCATCACATCTCTTCTCAGAGATAAGCTGCCACCATTCTAGCGAGTCTTTCACTCTGTATTTTTACAGTCTCTGTACATTTATTTCATTAATAGAAATCATGTATTACTGTATCTTTGTGTTTATGGTTGCATCTATGATATATATTTTTTATATTATTGAATATCCATGATATCTCTGTGCATTTCTTTATTATATCTCCGATCTCATTTCGTGCTGAAAATAATCCGGATGAGTGGTATCAGAGCAGGCTGCTCTTGATCATTTTTTCAGTGCATGTCCCTGACGAGGTTTGAGTATATCAAGTTGGGTCTCGAGCTTGTCTCTCTTGAAGAAAATTGCTCTCGCACACCCAAGAAACCCTCAATGGCGGAAGAAAAGAAAAACGACGGAGCATACGATCCTATCAATCTGTTGCTTGAGCAAGCTCTCACGCGACAGAGGGACTAAATGATGGAGAATTTGCCCACATCCTTCAACGCCTGCCGATAGCATCAGGAACATCTTCGTCAAGTGGCCACTTTGGAGGCACCTCGCCTTTCAAGGTACAAGTTAATTTTGATATTCTTGTATTTGAAGGACAGATAGATGCAGAAGCCCTAGAAAAATGGTTAACTCTGCTAGAAGGTTATTTCTCTGTTTACAATTTTTTCAACAAAGAAAAGATCACCTTCGCACTCCTTAAATCTCTCCCTCATGTCAAACATTGGTGGGAAACTTACTGGGAGGAAAGTTCCACAGAGGAGTCTGGAATATATGGGGCCGATCCCACTTGGGATTTTTTTGTGGATGCGGTAAAAGAGTAGTATTACCTTGTTGGCAACTATGAGGACCAGTACATGAGATGGACCACACTGCAGCAAGAGAGGGGCCAAGCAGTTCCGTAGTTCACCAATACCTTCCATATCTTGCACACCAAGGTGGGTATCAAAGACTCCGAACGACATTTTCTTATGAAATACCATGGGGCTCTACACAGATACATCCAGACTAAAATGGATTTTCTGGACATCTCATCACTCAGTGCTGCTTATCGATATGCTGTTAAAATTGAGCAGAAATTTAAGCACCAGAACAAATGGGAATTTGGGTCTGCAAATCCGCAACAACCAAAGGATGACAAAGACAACCCTAACAAATAGTCTCCTGAAAACCAGTCCAAGACACAGGAAAAGAAGGGGCATGGGAAGACAACGAAGGACACCGAAAAATGGTGTGATTTCCACAAAAGCCCCTGGCACAACACCAATGAATGTCGCTCAAAAAATTCATTGGTGGTCGAGATCAAAGACAAGGAGCCAAACCCTGATTCAGAATCTGATTCTAAAAATATTGGTAAAGGATAGATCATTGACGCAGATCCCACTGCTATCATCGCGACCGCAACAAATCAACCAGAAGAACCGACAGATCCTGAAGAGGGGGAGCACCTTTTTCATTCACAAATGTGGGTGAAGGGGACCCCGCTGCATTTTATTGTTGATAGCAGAAGCTAGGAAAACCTCATCTCAGTAGAGGTCGTCAAGCAGTTGGGATTGCCGACAACACCACACCTACAACCATACAACATCGGGTGTCTTCGGCAAGGACGAGATCTCTGTGTCAGCCAATAGTGTCGATTGGCATACGGCATACAACCCTTCAAGGATGAGGTATTATGTGATGCTGCCCCACTGGATGTCTGTGATGTTCTCTTGGGCCAACCATATATGTGGAGATGCCATGTTGTTTATGAGTCTTGACCCTGTAGTGTCATTGTTACTTTGGGGGGTCATCTCTACAAAGTACCAAAGCTAGTTTCGACTACTGTTCCACCTAAAAAGTGCCGCAAGGTAGTATCTCATACTACAAAATTCAGCTTCTTCACAATCTATTCAAAAGGAGAACAAAAGGACACTGCAACCACTACAGACTTGCCCCAAGCACCTTCTATCCAACAGAAGCAGGTCGACAAGGATGCAACAAAGTGAAAATATTCCTTCTTCACATCATCCTCTCATGTATCTCGACTTGTTGAACAGCCTCAACCTCAACAGGTTCGTGACAGATTTCCGCAAACTGAGTAGCGCAACGTCTCCAACAATACAAGCAGCTCACCAAGATGCAGATTCAACAGACGCTTTTCCCTCTCCCCCAGGAACTCAATGCAATGGAGACCATTTCTTCCTGAGGAGGGAGGATTTATCTAGGTGGATATCAGTGGCCACCCACCTTTTCCAAATGGCTCAAAACAATTTTCTGGCAATTTTGGCAATTTACTATTTTTAGCAGGTTTTAACTTCCGGGGCCATTTTGAGGGCCGAAATGAAGGTTTTTTGAGATCGAGGTTCTCAATGATAGCCAAAGGCATATTTATCCCCCAAAATAAATCTCCTCGATGATACCTTTCCAACGAGCTATCACACGCCTAAAACGGAGATCGTATGCAAAAGTTACGACCTCGGGAAGTTGATGTACTCACGTACCCAAACGGGGCCCACATGACTTTTGGTGCTTCATCTCCCAGGGTTAGGTTTTTGGATGTCTAGGGTTTTTGGCATTCCTGCTTATTGTAAAAAGGCCTTCAGAGCCTCATTGTAACGATCTTCTTGTGAATGCGAGTAGCCGTCACATTTCTTCTCAGAGATAAGTTGCCACCATTCTAGCGAGTCTTTCACTCTGTATTTTTATAGTCTCTGTACATTTCTTTCATTAATAGAAATCATGTATTACTGTATCTCTATGTTTATGGCTGCATCTCTGATATATTTATGTTATATTATTGAATATTCACGATATCTCTGTGCATTTCTTTATTATATCTCCGATCTCATTTCATGCCGAAAATAATCCGGATCAATTAGAAGCTCAAGTTTATGTTCAAGCGTGCTTACAATAGATCTCTTCTCTCTTTATTGGACCAATTTACAATTACATAAATGACAGTGATGCCTCATCAATTGGGATTAGATTATATGAAACCTCTCCTTCCTTTGATGTGTTCCCTTTCTTTTAAAGAAAACTTACTTTAAATAATCGTGCCCAATAAATAACCAGACGATCCAAAGAATTCACAGTACCGAGTATTGGGCACTGAATAAGATTTCTGCAGAATCGGGTAGTCTCGAGTGGGCGAGTTTTTGGACGAAGCCAAGAAAAGGGTCATTGCAAAGTTTACGAGATGATTCCAACGATATATAATATGCCATACTTTTATTAAAGCTCAAGGTGCTTGAATGCTAAAGAGAAATTATTGATTTGTGCCACTTAGATCGGAATAGCATTCATGAAAAGGTAGTAACATATTGAACATTGAAGGAATTAGTTGGCAATAGAAGGCAAGTGATGCCTAGATAACACGCGGTGCGACTGCTCTGAATGAAAAACCATGGGCGGCCATGACCAAGAAGAAGCAACCATTAACACATGGTGCAGAAGGACAATGTAATGACCCTGCTTAAATAAATGTAAAGGATCATTAATTATAATTAAATTGATAATCTGATTGTCCTAAGATGTTAGCCAAACAATAATTGTTTCCTATATAATATTAATTAAATTAATTATCATTAATTATTTGTTTATAATTGTCAATGGTTATTTAATTATTAATCAACTCTTTAATTATGTGAGTAAAGAATTAATAGGGTTGATAATTTAATTTATTAAAACTTACGTACATGAGTGGGATAAGAAACATTAAATAAAGGATAAGAAACATTAAATAAAGGATAAGAAGCATTAAATAAATGGGATAATATATTAGGTAGGGAGTAAATGAAGGGAAGTCGGTGAAGGAGGGATAAGAGGGGAAAGGAGTTGGACGAGAGGGGATTATTCGACGACAGTTGGCCATGGATTTTGGGGGAGCTCTGAGTATTGCAGAGAGGGAGGTGAATTTTTGTGAGTGGTATTGACACAATGGACCGGAGTTGTTGGGGGTTTTGGGCACGGAGGGCTAGGATATCCGTTGATATCCTGGGGCTAGGGAGCTACCTAGTCGACAGGGAGGACGGTTTTGGGTAGTGTTCTAAAGAAGCGGGAAGGAAGCAGGTGGCAGGAAAATAATAGCATCAAGTTCAGGTAAGAATTATGCATTGTTTTGAATTAATTTGTTATTAAAGTTTATTATATTGACGAATTTCCATACGGATGAGTTAAATTAGTAAAATTTCTTGAATTTTACTACTAAGTATAAACTAATTGGTTGTTTAAATTATTCAGCTATTACATTTGGTATCAGAGCCATGGTTCAAATCTGGAACCAAGGGCCTAAATAAGAGGTAGTTTTTATTTGTACATTCTTTTGAGAAAAACTCCAGCCACACTTAACCTGCACACAAAACATAGAAACTATTAATAAAAATAAAAATAAAATAAATAAATGCAATACGAAATTACCAAAGTAAAACAAGAAAATAATTATTGGTAATTAATTGGACAATGGGATTTAAGGGAAATATTGAGATTGTACTGAGAACTAGGGATTTAGAAGCAAAAATATCAATGGGAAGAAAACCACAAGGAATACTTAACGAAGCAAAGTTTATAATAAATGAAACATGGCAAGTAGTACATTCTAAAAGAAAAACTATATTCGGTAGTTGTTGATAATACTGTAAAAATTTCCAGTTACTAAGATTAAACCAACAATATAATATACTCATGATTTCAGTACTTCTTAAAGATAAGAAACCAACGGCTTCCTACAATTTTTCTCATTTTCTAAAGCTCCAAAAAAAAAAAAAAAAAAAAAA
>ML785162.1:860367-890543 GCA_009831015.1 Picea engelmannii
GGCTTACCTTCGTAGGAGACGTAGAGGTGGATTGCTTTGACTCGTTCGGCTGTGGATCCACATGCAAATTAAATTATAAAAACAATAGCATAAGGTGAATTCAGCAACAATTGAAAAAAGTTTACAGCAACAGTTACTAACCCTTGCCATGCATTTCACTTGAAGGCCCCTGGAAGCCGCTGGCATCCGTTGCGAGAGTGATACTCCATTCATCGCCCCTGCCAGTGGAAGGCCCCTGGAAGCCGTTGTCATCTGTTGCGGGAGTGATACTCCATTCATCGCCATTACTGATACATTCACAGCCGCCATGGAATACTAACTGCAATATGGAAGCAACCAGACAATAATCAAATGAACTAAGTGCACAATGAAGAAAGAATATATATGCAATGAGACACCTGGGGCAATATATATAGCGACTATTGATATGCAATGAGACTCCTGGAACAATATATAGTGGCGGAACATTCACTGAACGGCGAAGGTTGAGCCAAGTCGAGGTTTCTCTTCCTCAGACTATGTTTCCACGTGGTTGGATTAAACGTAGTTCCTTCAAAAACCGACTTGTAGAAGATACGTAGTTCCTTCAATAACCGACTTGTGGTTGGATAAAAATTGAATCACCGAGAGGATAAAGATCATTCAAAGGGTGACCGCTTTAAAAGTCGTGTAGAATTTATTAGCCGTTGTAAATGACATTTTGAATAACTTATATCTCCGACTCATAGTACCATTTCCCCCATGGTAGTGACATCCATAGGGAGTAGGCTAAACATGTAGCAAATGTCACATATTATTGCTAAAAGGGTGTTTTTCCCTTAAGAAATGGCACCTTGGTAAAAATGCACGAAAAGAGGATAAAAACCTAATTTTTTTATCTTTTTATCCTAAGTTTAGTATGCGGGCGTGTTGTGTCAAGGGGCACGTAGATTTGGGCGATTGAGATTTGCATGCTTAGATCTACGGCGCACAGTTCATATCGGACCCCTTGACCTTCTGCCTTTAACTAAGGGTCCGAGTAGGTGGTTTTCTGGTGTGGGCCCTGCACGATCATGTCAACTTCTTGTTAACTCAGACCCACCCCCCCCCCCTCCTCCTGTGCTAAACCTCTTACCCCCTACCCCCCCTCCGAGTAGACCACTTTACCGCCTCCGCTTACTGCCTTCTCTCCTTCCAACACCTGTCTTCCACTCGCCTGTCCCTTCTTTGTTGTCATGTCATTGCCTTTCATCTCTCGACACTTGTCCCCCACTCACTCATCTCTCCGCCTATCACATCTCCCTTTTTCCTATGACGCTTATCATCTCCTGCCATGTGTCTCCCTCTCCATGTCACCCCCGTCAATGTAGTTGTGTTTCTCTCTACCATCGCATCCTCCCCTCTGCCTCCACGTCATCTTCCTGTGCCATATCACCTCCGTCCCATTAAGCCTCAGCTCTCGCATGTCGGTACCCACGTTTACCCAGTCACCCCTTCGCCAACCGTAGCTTTCCACTTGCCCGTCGATCGTCCATTATAGCCTACAAGCCTTCATCAGCCACCTCACCAGTCCCCCATCGTCACCCTCCACGTCCACCAACTGCCTTCCGAGTCAACACCCAACAAAGCCCAGGTGGAAGATATTCACAAGGTGTGGTCACTGTGTTTTTCACGTGTGAGATTGTCTCTGCCTACTCCGATCCCGATGAAGCAGTTAATGAAAACAAGGAAGGTGGTTGAGACATCGTCTCCTTCCATAAATAGAAGCCCATAAAGAGAACAATAGCAGAAGCAGGATGCCAGTCCAGTATGACCAGAGATCGCGTCTGATAGAAGATTGCATGGATAGTCTGACTAACGTCTTCATGCACAGCTTAACAGAGAAGCTCACTGACGCATGACATGATCGTGCCTCGGGCAATCAAAGTCAGTTCTGATTATATGTAGACATTTTTTCTAATTTGATATGGTCGATGGTTGATCTAGGCTCCCGCATTGTAAACTTTTGATGAAGTTTTTGGTTCTCTGTTATGTATTGTGATCTCAGACTTCTCGTTTAATGAAAGTCAACTTCTTTTCATCTTACTTGCCTCTGATACTGAAGTGTCTGTGATTAAAGGATTCACATGGATTGTTTTCGACTGTATTGTAATGTATGTTTGATTGCAATGTTGTCTTTAACATTCTTCAGTTTCCTGAAGTTTTTAATCCAAGATGATCTTGTATTTGAACCTTTTCCTCCTTAGGCTGCTGGAAGACCTAATGTCCATATCAGACCTTTACATTTTCTCCTCAAGTTCTTCCTCCTACTCAACCTTCCTACAACTTACTGACGGAAGTTGAATCGAGACCTCACCTACATGTGCACACTGGACTAGTTTTCTGAGTTAAAACGATATTATCCTAGGTCTGCGCCCATTCGACCGCTTCAAACTTATCATTGTGACATGCAAACTGATGGGTACTGGGCTTACCTCCAACGCAATATGGAGGTGACTGCTAGTGCTAACATTTCTGGCATCATTGTTGGGGATGAATTGAAGATTTTCCCTAGGATAGAACGACAACGAGCTTCTGATTTTGAAGGTGCATCAGACATCGAAACCATTGAAAATTGCAACCTGCACCTAGTGACTCCATTGATGCGACCCCACTGTTTTAGTTGTGGCTTCCATAGGCAGACACATGAGGTCTACTCCACAACTTCCTCTAGCAATGTTATAACCCTATAATTTATAGGATCAACCGGTGACAGAGATGTTATCCCTTTACTTTGTTTGGTTGCCAAATAATTTTCCATTCTGTAAATAAAAAGAAAGAAAAATAAAGAAAAAGAAAAAGAAAATGAGAAAAGAATAAAAGAGTGCATAAAAGAAATTGAATAAAGCCCCATGCAATAACAATGACCTGGTCCATACAGTTTAAGCATGGCCAAGTCCTTTTAAATTGATGTTGATAGGATTAGTGAATAAGCTTGGCTAAACTATTTACTCTTAGCCAAGCAATTTAGATTAGCTAGTGAATAAATTTAACCAAACTGCCTAATATTGGTCAAATAACCCTAGGATAGAGTAATTTATTAGTCCAACAGTTTAATCTCGGCTAAATGTCATAGGTAAGTAGGTTAGAGCATAGGTTAGTTGGTTTTATTTCAATAAAACATGCATGATGATCGATGTTGAACCATATCTTTGATGTTTGAAAGTTGGATGCCTAACCCCCATGGTGACAAAAAACAGGGAAAGTTGGGAAGACCCACATAAAGCATTTGTCTTAAGTTTTCGGAGAAAATATGATTTTTGTGATGGAAGATTAAAGAGATCACACAGATGAACGACGAAGGCATTGACGCTCAGATCTACGGTCAACATGTTTTTCTGGACCCCCCGACCGTTCTACCTTTAACAGTGTGGGGGGGGGTCCGAAATTAAGGGTAACAAAAGTTCACATCTGAACGACTGAGGCGTTGGCGCTTAGATCCACAACCGAGATTAAATTTTGGACCCCCCCTGACCGTTCTTCCTTTAACGGTGGAGAGGGGTTTGGAAAGTTTGTTAAATGATGCGCTCAGATCTACGGTCCAGCAATAGGTGCACCGATGGACGACTAACAACATTTTTCAGAACCTCTCGACCGGTCTACTTTTAATGGTGGGGGGGGGGGTTAGAATAGAATGGTTTTTTGGCAGGTCCATCCGCTAATGTGGCAGAAATCTATTGCACCAGACTCCCACCGCTTACTGCAAACCATCCTACCACTTACCATTTACCACTTTTCTGATATACCCCCGTTGTCCCCTGACATCATTTTCCACTATCTTCTCCTAATAGTCCCGTCTCATAACTCTGTCAGTCCTTTTCCCCCCTGCTCACCTGTCATAGGTCCCTTCGCCATTGTTGATCCTTAATCAAACACCCTCTATGTCACCCGATCGTACTCGTCACTCATTTTTTCCTGCCATCTCACGCTCCAAAGGACCTGTTGGCCATTTATTACAGGCTAATTTATCTGTTAGCCTACTGATCTGTCCCCTCACGCCCAACGGGTATCTGTTTTCTCAAAACTAACCTTTTCTCCTCATTCGCCCATTGTTCACCTTATCCCCACACCAAAAAAAAATTCCTTGTCTTCTCTCTGTTCTCAGCCAGCAGTCCAAAACCACACCCTTTCCCACTAATGTTTGTGTTTAAATTGCAGGTATTGTTCGCAGCGATGGCGCCAAAATCAAAGAAAGTAGAAGCTGAGGAAAATCCTTTCCTCTCACCTCATGTCGACCTTGACAGGATCCCCTTGGCCAACAAATATCATCTAATCTGAGATACAAGGTGCGAATTAGACTTTTCGGATTTGCAGTCATGGCTCAGAGACATTTTCTTAGATCAGAGCGACGAAATTGGGCTATGGGAGTCCAATCTTCCTCTATACCTTTTCCCCCAGATCCATCATTTCCCTGAATTTGCCCTCAAATGTCAGGCTCATTACCTCCATGACCATAGAACTATAGTCTCGTCATCGGGAGAAACTATGTTCGTCATCACACCAGAGGCCATTGATCAGATGATGTAGATACCCAGAACTGAATCCGTTTTCCCTTTTAATCTTGAAATCATAACAAAATTATACCAGAAACTATCTTTCCCTCAAAGAGCCTAGATTTTTGAGCTTTTCCTCCCACAGGATGCATAGCTCCCCAAGTAAAATCCCCCATATCCCTCCTCCATGTTCTTAGAAAAGGGAAATCAAATCATTTCATTGCTCTGCTCTCTACTTGGTTATTTTTCATACGAATCGGTGGATGAACCTATATTGGGTTTTTTGTCCATTTTCTTTACAAAGGAAAATCCCACCATTCAGTTCGACTATAGTACTTTCCTGGTGGAGAGTATTCACGAGCAGCTTTCAAAATTCACCACAGAGGGCATGTTTCAGTATTCCTCCATACTGGCTAACATGTTTGTTTTCTTTCAAGTGGACAGGTTCTTTTTCTCGATGCATTAAATGGACAAGAACAGGAAGCTACAGGCGGTAACATATTGGACTTCACTGCTCAGACAAAATTCCACGGAGTTCAGTTTCAAACAGTTCGTTGAGCAGTTCTACCACCCAGTGGTGAGCATTCTTAGTGGCAGACCAGAACCATGGATAAATGATGAGATTTAGAGGATCTTACACCTCTCATACCTTGCGAAAACTGGAGATTGGTATCTTTACCAAAATCACACCAAGATCACAGTATATGGATGCGAGTTAGCTCCATACAAATTGCCCAAGTATTTACCCATGAGGATATTTTCCCTGGAGTACATAAGACAAATGATAAATTCAAACGACATACACTTCGTGTCTCTGAAGAAGAAACAATAGCTCGGAATTAAAGGGAAAATAGGGTCCCTTATCTGCAATAGCTGAGGTGTCGGGGAAGAGGCAGACAAATTTTTGAAGGAAATGAAGTTCGAAGTTAGTTTCCTGTGGCACTACGATCCATGCAGGATAATTTCAGAGATGAGGGTTAAGAATAAAAATGTTCCATATGTTCATATATCCAAGCCCGAGATAGAAAGGTTCACGAATCAAATGGAGTGGGAGTTGAACACTCTGGAATAAATAGAACAACATGATCCTTCAGTTACTATCTCGCAAACAACCACACCACAGGCTCCAAAGGAGAAAATACCCAGGAAGGATACTTCACATTCTGTCACCGAAGTCTCGACAGAAGTTTTCCAATTGCATTCCAAAAGGCCAAAATCCATTCATGAAACTGGCACGGCTGGTGAAAGGGGAGCCCAATCCACTATGACTATGAAAGGTGATCAGTCACCTATTGTCACAAGCAACAAGCAGATCATGTTTGCAGTTTCGTCCAAGAAACCGACGGATACTTCACTAGTTGATCAGCTGAGTAAAGGAGGACCAAAGTTGAGTATTTTCGAGAAATATGTTCTGACCAAAAGAGGACTAATGCTACAGTTGGAAGAGAAGGTCCAAACTATGGATGCAGGACTGCAAAGATTTTTCAACAAAATCAAAGCTCTGCAAAAGAAAGGACTCTCTGGCTTAAGGGTCCTGAATGACAAGTTAATGACCCTTCCTGATTATAAATGGAAGTTGGCCACAATGGCCAAAGGTAGTTCTAAATTTTCGGGAATACAGGGCAGCATAACGAGCAAGGCGTTCTTAGAAACCTTGCAGCCAAACATCAGCATACAACACAAAATCCGGTATATTTTCATCTTCAAACCAATTTTTTCCAAGTATACAGAGATGGATGAAATATACAGAAGATTACTCAAAGTCAACATTCCCAGTCAGCTACGATGAGAAGAGCTATGCAATCTGATCGAGTAAGAGATAAGGTGTCCAGGTCTAGTCAGCAATACGATCAGAAGAAGTCATGTAGATAACTCACCAATGGTTTTCCCTAGAAATCAGCATGAAAATTTCAACACATCATCGACAGTTCCTGAATTTTTGTATCTTGTTGAGTTAGTTATTTAAATTTAGGATCTACCAAATCCTGATCTTTAATGATAGGATCGTATGTAATTTTGATTATAAATACTTCAAACTTTGAAGTACATAGGGTTGATCTTTATGCCCTGTAAGCCATAATGACTGTAATTGTTTATCAAGATATCTTCCAATAATACAAAGGGACGTTTCACAGGATTCTCACGTGTTATTCATCGGTGATGTTTTTTTCTCTGTGTTAAATGTTTTGCTCGCTCAGTTGTCATATTTTTTTCTTCTAATATGATCTTTTAAAGTAGCGTATGTTGCAGGATTTATCTTTGTATACCCTGTCTCTGACTTTAAATATCTAAATGTTTGTCTTCTGATGTTATAGTGAAGAAATTCTTAAATGCTTATTTACTTTAATTGATCTTCTCGTCTTTTCTGCTATCCATCACTTTACTGCCAAAGAATCTAATGAAGGCATTACCTTGCCCTGTGAAAAGAATCTTTTTATTCCTGTTTAGATTTCTATCCTTATAATATAGACCCCATAGCCCAATGGATGCGTAAACTCTATTTCAGCCAACTTTACAAAAAGAAAAACAAACCGTTCAATTTTATTCTTCTTAACTAGCCTAATATCTCAAAGTTAAAACATATCTAAATCTTACAGAGAGATCCCTCTCTCAAACTGGTAGGGATAGATTCCATTTTCGAAGTGGTTGGATAAAGTTACCTCTGGAAAATTTCTTCTACCCTGACAACCTCTGGGAATTTATAGAGGGATAACAAGAAACACCTGAAGCTAACCCAAAGAAAATTATCCGAAGACGAAAGATCCTTCAGGAAGGAACTTCAACTGCTATACCTGCTGATTCTGGTAATTTTCATAATCCTCCTTTGACATCTCCAATAGTTGTTTCTCATTTTCCTATTACACCATCTGTTGGAGCTTCTAGAAGTTTAAATTTTGGGAGTTTTCGTACTAGTTTCCCCTCTCCTAGTTTCAATGTGGAAGGCTTTGACACTCCTATTCCCCCAGGAGTTGTACCCTAGTCTGAACCCAGAACCATTGAAGATTTTCCGACTCCAAGCTTCACTACTACTCCTTCAGTTAAAGTTCTTTCTTTTACAAAGAGGGAAACCTCTATTCCCTCAAGCCCTTTAGCTTCTTCCTCAAATCCCCTGTTGTTTCCCTTTCCTCCTGGAGGCTCAGTTCCAGCCTCCCCTGTTCAAGCTACATCTCCGCTTGGTTCTCCTTCAGCTATCATGCCTATGGCAGGTGCTAATCCCCCTAGGAATATGATGGATGCCATAGTGGCTGCAAGATATGCTCCTCTAATATTACCTCAACTAATGAATGCTCTCCCTGCTGAAGATTACCTAAAATACATGCCCAAATTCACAGGAGAAGAAGACATAACTGTTGAACAACACCTTGTTGCCTTCTACAGTTTTGTAGACAATCTAAATATTGAAAACAAGGATGTGTGGATGAGAGTCTTTGTCCAGAGCCTTGATGGTGAGGCTAGGAAATGGTTTAGGGTATTGACCCCTGGATCCATCGTTGGGATTGAGGCTTTAGATGATGTTTTATTGAGACAATGGGGGGATAAAAAAGACTTTATTTATTATATCACAGAGTTTGGGTCCCTAAAGAGAAAAGAGGGAGAGTTTGTCTCTGATTTCCCCAAAAGATTCAACAAAATGTATAACAAGATCCCTACTAAGATAAAGCCTACAAAAGCCTCTTCCAAAATTAATTATGCTAGTGCTTTCAACCCTGATTTATGCCTCCCGTTAAGAGAGAGAAGAGCTACTTCCTTGGCTCATATGAAAGATGCAGCTCTAGAAGTATAGTCCAACCTGTTGGCAGTTGAAAGTCTTAGGAATAAAGTTGATAGAGACAGAGGAAGGGGGAGATTTGAAGCTTCAACCTCTGGTTCCTCTGCATCCCATCCTCAAGTAGATGAATTGACCAAGCTGGTAAAATCTCTTTCCGCAGAAATGAAGAAGATGAAATTCGAAGGGAAGCAAGGTTATAAGAGTGCCCAAAATGTTGATAACAAAGGTAACTTTAGAAAACCAATATGACCAGAGATCGCGTCTGATAGAAGATTGCATGGATAGTATGACTAACGTCTTCATGCACAGCTTAACAGAGAAGCTCACTGACGCATGACATGATCGTGCCTCGGGCAATCAAAGTCAGTTCTGAGTATATGTAGACATTTTTTCTATTTTGTTATGGTCGATGGTTGATCTAGGCTCCCACATTGTAAACTTTTGATGAAGTTTTTGGTTCTCTGTTATGTATTGTGATCTAAGACTTCTCGTTTAATGAAAGTCAACTTCTTTTCATCTTACTTGCCTCTGATACTGAAGTGTCTATTATTAAAGGATTCACATGGATTGTTTTCGGTTGTATTGTAATGTATGTTTGATTGCAATGTTGTCTTTAACATTCTTCAGTTTCCTGAAGTTTTTAATCCAATATGATCTTGTATTTGAACCTTTTCCTCCTTAGGCTGTTGGAAGACCTAATGTCCATATCAGACCTTTACATTTTCTCCTCAAGTTCTTCCTCCTACTCAACCTTACTACAACTTACTGACGGCAGTTGAATCGAGACCTCACCTACATGTGCACACTGGACTAGTTTTCTGAGTTAAAACGATATTATCCTGGGTCTGCGCCCATTCGACCGCTTCAAACTTATTCATTGTGACATACAAACTGATGGGTATTGGGCTTACCTCCAACGCAATATGGAGGTGACTGCTAGTGCTAACATTTATGGCATCATTGTCGGGGATGAATTGAAGATTCTCCCTAGGATAGAATGACAACGAGCTTCTGATTTTGAAGGTGCATCAGACATTGAAACCATTGAAAATTTCAACCTGCACCTGGCGACTCCATTGATGCGACCCCACTGTTTCAGTTGTGGCTTCCAGAGGCAGACACATGAGGTCTACTCCACAACTTCCTCTAGCAATGTTATAACCCTATAATTTATAGGATCAACCGGTGACAGAGATGTTATCCCTTTACTGTGTTTGGTTGCCAAATAAGTTTCCATTCTGTAAATAAAAAGAAAGAAAAATAAAGAAAAAGAAAAAGAAAATGAGAAAAGAATAAAAGAGTGCATAAAAGAAATTGAATAAAGCCCCATGCAATAAAAATGACCTGGTCCATACAGTTTAAGCATGGCCAAGTCCTTTTAAATTGATGTTGATAGGATTAGTGAATAAGCTTGGCTAAACTATTTACTCTTAGCCAAGCAGTTTAGGTTAGCTAGTGAAAAATTTAACCAAACTGCCTAATCTTGGTCAAATAACCCTAGGATAGAGTAATTTCTTAGTCCAACAGTTTAATCTGGGCTAAATGTCATAGGAAAGTAAGTTAGAGCATAGGTTAGTTGGTTTTATTTCAATAAAACATGCATGATGATCGATGTTGAACCATATCTTTGATGTTGGAAAGTTGGATGCCTAACCCCCATGGTGACAAAAAGCAGGGAAAGTTGGGCAGACCCACATAAAGCATTTGTCTTAAGTTTTCGGAGAAAATATGATTTTTGTGATGGAAGATTAAAGAGATCGCACAGATGAACGACGAAGGCGTTGGCGCTCAGATCTACGGTCAACAAGTTTTTCTGGACCCCCCGACCGTTCTACCTTTAACAGTGTGGGGGGTGGGGTTCGGAATTAAGGGTAACAAAAGTGCACATCTGAATGACTGAGGCGTTGGCGCTCAGATCCACAACCGAGATTAAATTTTGGACCCCCCATGACCATTCTGCCTTTAACGGTGGAGATTGGTTTGGA
The DNA here is from genome assembly GCA_009831015.1 of Picea engelmannii. NCBI lineage: Eukaryota > Viridiplantae > Streptophyta > Pinopsida > Pinales > Pinaceae > Picea > Picea engelmannii. Next base: position 870,633 of record ML785162.1, read on the forward strand.
AAGTTTGTTAAATGATGCGCTCAGATCTATAGTCCAGCAACAGACGCACCGATGGACGGCTAACAACATTTTTCGGAACCTCTCGACCGGTCTACTTTTAACGGTGGGGGGTAGGGGTCCATAATAGAATTCTTTTTTGGCAGGCCCATCCGCTAACGTGGAAGAAATCTATTGCAATAGACTCCCACCACTTACCGCAAACCATCTTACCACTTACCATTTACCACTTTTCTGATATACCCCCGCCATCCCGTGACATCATTTTCCACTATCTTCTCCTAATACTCCCGTCTCATAACTTTGTCAGTCCTTTTTCCCCCTGTTTACCCATCACAGGTCCCTTCACCATTGTTGATCCTTAATCAAACACCCTCTACATCACCCGATCGAGCTTGTCACTCATTTTTCCCTGCCATCTCATGCTCCAAAGGACCCATTGGCCATTTATTACAGGCTAATTTATTCGTTAGCCTGTTGATCTATCCCCTCGCGCCCAATGGGTATCCATTTGCTCAAAACTAACCTTTTCCCCTCATTCGCCCATTGTTCACCTTATCCCCACACAAAAAAACTTTTCCTTGTCTTCTCTCCGTTCTCAGCCAGCAGTCCAAAACCACAACCTTTACACTAATGTTTGTGTTTAAATTGAAGGTATTGTTCGCAACGATGACGCCAAAATCCAAGAAAGTAGAAGCTGAGGAAAATCTTTTCCTCCCACCTCCTGTCGACCTTGACAGGATCCCCTTGGCCAACAAAGATCATCTAATCTCAGATACAAGGTGCGAATTTGACTTCGCGGATTTGCAGTCATGGCTCAGAGACATTTTCTTAGATCAGAGCGACGAAATTGGGCTATGGGAGTCCAATCTTCCTCTATACCTTTTCCCCCAGATCCATCATTTCCCTGAATTTTCCCTCAAATGTCAGGCTCATTACCTCCACGACTAGAGAACCATTGTCTTGTCATTGGGAGAAACTATGTTCGCCATCAGACCAGATGCCATTGATCAGATGATGCAGATACCTAGAACTGAATCTGTTTTCCCTTTTAATCTTGAAATCATAACAGAATTATACTAGAAACTATCTTTCCCTCAGAGAACCCATATTTTTGATCTTTTCCTCCCACAGGATGCTCAACTCCCCAAGTAAAATCCCCCATATCCCTCCTCCATGTTCTCAGAAAAGGGCAATCAAATCATTTCATTGCTTTGCTCTCTGCTTGGTTATTTTTCATACAAATGGTTGGATGAACCTATATTGGGTTTTTTGTCCATTTTCTCTACAAAGGAAAGGCCCACCATTCAGTTTGACTATAGTACTTTCCTGGCGGAGAGTATTCATGAGTAGCTTTCAAAATTCACCACAGAGGGCATGTTCCAGTATTCCTCCATACTGGCTAACATGTTCGTTTTCTTTCAAGCGGACAGGTTCTTTTTCTCGATGCAGAAAATGGATAAGAATGGGAAGCCGCAAGCGGTAACATCTTGGACTTCACTGCTCAGACGGAATTCCATGAAGTTCAGTTTCAAATAGTTCGTTGAGTAGTTCTACCACCCAGTTGTGAGCATTCTCAGTGGCAGACCAGAACCATGGATAAACAAGGAGATTTAGAGGATCTTACACCTCTCATACCTTGCGAAAACTAAAGATTGGTATCATTACCAAAATCACACCGAGATCAAAGTATATGGATGCAAGTTAGCTCCATACAAATTGCCCAAGTATTTACCCATGAGGATATTTTCCCTAGAGTACATAAGACAAATCATAAATTCAGACGACATACACTTCGTGTCTCTGAAGAAGAAACAGTAGCTCATAATTAAGGGGAAAATAGGGTCTTTTATTTGCAATAGCCAAGGTGTCACAGAAGAGGCAGACAGATTTTTGAAGGAAATGAAGTTCGAAGTTAGTTTCCTGTGGCACTACGATCCATGTGGGATAATTTCAGAGATGAGGGTTAAGAATAAAAATGTTCCATATGTTCATATATCCAAGCCCGAGATAGAAAGGTTCACGAATCAAATGGAGTGGGAGCCGAACACCCTGGAAGAAATAGAACAATAGGATCCTTCAGTTACTATCTCGCAAACAACCACACCACAGGCTCCAAGGGAGAAAAGACCCAGGAAGGATACTTCACCTTCTTTCACCGAAGTCTCGGCGGAAGTTTTCCAATTGCATACCAAAAGGCCAAAATCCAGTCATGAAACTGACACGGCTAGCGAAAGGGGAGCCCAATCCACTACGACAATGAAAGGTGATCAGTCACCTATTGTCACAAGCAACAAGAAGATCATGTTTGCAGTTTCGTCCAAGAAACCGATGGATACTTCACTATCCGATCAGCCGAGTAAAGGAGGACCAAAGTTGATTATTTTCGAGAAATATGTTCTGACCAAAAGAGGACTAATGTTGTAGTTAGAAGAGAAAGTCCAGACTATGGACGCAGTAGTGCAAAGATTTTTTAGCAAAATCAAAGCTCTGCAGAAGAAAGGACTCCATGGCTTAAGGTTATTGAATGACAAGTTAATGACCCTTCCTGATTATAAACAGAATTTGGCCACAATGGCCAAAGATAGTTCTAAATTTTTTGGAATACAGGGAAACATAACGGGCAAGGCATTCTTAGAAACCTTGCAGCCACACATCAACATACAACACAAAATCCGGTATATTCGCATCTTCAAACCAACTTTTGCCAAGTATACAGAGATGGATGAAATATACAGTAGATTACTGATAGTCAACATTCCCAGTCAACTACGATGAGAAGAGCTATGCAAGCTGATCGAGTAAGAGATGAGGTGTCCAGGTCTAGTCAACAATCTGATCAAACGAAGTCATGCAGATAACACACCAACGGTTTTCCCCAGAAATCAGCATGAAGATTTCAACACATCATCGACAGTTCCTGAATTTTTGTATCTTGTTGAGTTAGCTAGTTAAATTTAGGATCTACCATGTCCTGATCTTTAATGACATGATCGTATGTAATTTTGATTATAAATACTTCAAACATTGAAGTACGTAGGGTTGATATTTACACCCTATAAGCCATAAAGATTGTAATTGTTTATCAAGATATCTTCCAGTAATACAAAGGGACGTTTCACAAGATTCTCATGTGTTATTCATTGGTGATGTTTATTTCTCTGTGTTAAATGTTTTGCTCGCTCATTCGTCATATTTTTTTTTCTAATATGATATTTTAAAGTAGCGTATGTTGCAGGATTTATCTTTGTATACCTTGTCTCTGACTTTAAATATCTAAATGTTTGTCTTCTGATATTATAGTGAAGAAATTCTTAAATGCTTCTTTACTTTAATTAATTTTCTTGTCTTTTCTGCTATCCATCACTTTACTGCCAAAGAATCTAATGAAGGCATTACCTTGCCCTGTGAAAAGAATCTTTTTATTCCTATTTAGATTTATATCCTTATAATATAGACCCCATAGCCCAATGGATGCGTAAACTCTATTTCAGCGAACTTTACAAAAAGAAAAACAAACCATTCAATTTTATTCTTCTTAACTAGCCTAATATCTCAAAGTTAAAACATATCTAAATCTTACAAAGAGATCCCTCTCTCAAACTGGCAGGGCTAGATTCCATTTTCGAAGTGGTTGGATAAAGTTACCTCTGGAAAATTTCTTCTACCCTAACAACCTCTGGGAATTTACAGTGCGATAACAAGCAACACCTGAAGCTAACCCAAAGATAATTATCCGAAGACAAAAGATCCTCCAGGAAGGAACTTCAACTACTATACTTGGTGATTCTGGTAATTTTCATAATCCTCCTTTGACAACTCCAGTAGTTGTTTCTCATTTTCCTATTACACCATCTGTTAGAGCTTCTAGAAGTTTAAATTTTGGGAGTTTTCGTGCTAGTTTCCCCTCTCCCAGTTTCGTTGTGGAAGGATTTGACACTTCTATTCCCCCAGGAGTTGTACCCTGGTCTAAATCCAGAACCCCTGAAGATTTTCCCACTCCAAGCTTCACTACTCCTCCTTCAGTTAAAGTTGTTTCTTTTATAGAGAGGGAAACCTCTGTTCCCTCAAGCCCTTTAGCTTCTTCCTCAAATCCCCTGTTGTTTCCCTTTCCTCCCGGAGGCTGAGTTCTAGCCTCCCCCGTTCAAGCTACATCTCCTCTTGGTTCTCCTCTAGCTATCATCCCTATGGCAAGTGCTAATCCCCCTAGGAATATGATGGATGCCATAGTGGCTGCAAGATATGCTCCTCTAATCTTACCTCAACTAATGAATGCTCTCCCTGTTGGAGATTACCTAAAATACATACCCAAATTCACAGGAGAACAAGACATGACTGCTGAAGAACACCTTGTTGCCTTCTACAGTTATGTAGACAATCTAAATATTGAAAACAAGGGTGTGTGGATGAGAGTCTTTGTCCAGAGCCTTGATGGTGAGGCTAGGAAATGTTTTAGGGGATTGACCCCTGGATCCATCGTTTGGATTGACGCTTTAGATGATGTTTTCTTGAGACAATGGGGGGATAAAAAAGACTTTATGTATTATATCACAGAGTTTGGGTCCCTAAAGAGAAAAGAGGGAGAGTCTGTCTTTGATTTCTCCAAAAGATTCAACAAAATGTATAACAAGACCTATTGAGATAAAGCCTATAGAAGCCTCTGCCAAAATTACTTATGCTAGTGCTTTCGACCCTGATTTATGCCTCTTGTTAAGAGAGAGAAGAGCTACTTCCTTGGCTCATATGAAAGATGAAGCTCTAGAAGTACAGTCCAACCTGTTGGTAGTTGAAGGACTTAGGAATAAAGTTGATAGAGACAGAGGAAGGGGGAGATTTGAAGCTTCAACCTCTGGTTCCTCTGCGTCCCATCCTCAAGTAGATGAATTGACCAAGCTGGTAAAATCTCTTTCCACAGAAATGGAGAAGATGAAATTCGAAGGGAAGCGAGGTTATAAGAGTTCCCAAAATGATGATAACAGAGATAACTCTAGAAAACCAAATAATACCCCTCAGATACTTCCAAGAGAGCCTCGAAATAGAGATAGGGATGACCAGAAAATCCAAACTCCTCTCCAAAATAACCTCGTTATTGATTAGGAAGGAGAGGAAGAATATTTTGATCCTTAAATCCATTATCTTGGAGACACCTCCCCATTTCCCCATTTAACCCAATTTGTATACGACGAGTCCCTCATGGACCGCCAAATAAATGAGTTGAGTAAAGGGGAGAAGACCAATAATAGTCCCAATAAATATAACCTTGGGTCTAAGAAGAAAGAAGGGAGGTCTGACATCCCTGACCAACCTTCCAGAGTAGGGAAGCCTGCTAAAGACACAATACAAAGAAGCAAGGAAAAGAAAACACAAAACCCCTCACCAATAGCCAAAGGTCATGTCCTAGAAGTGAGAGAATTTTTGAAGCCTCCCTCCTATTTGAACTTTGAGGATGAAATTCAAAAGATTAGGATCCCTGTATCCCTTTTAGAGCTGGTCAAGCATAAATATTTTAAAAGGTCCCTCTCTAAATTGTTGCAGTCTGAACCATCATGTCATTCCACAGACTCAGTAAACCTTCAAGACGAAAAGCCAACAGTCATCTTAGGTCCTTTGATAGAAGATAGAGACTATTCATCCCCTCCCTTCTATACATCTTTGAACATACATGACAAGGTGTTGCATAATTGTTTGATGGACTCGGGGGCATCTCATAATCTCATACCCAAAACTTTCATGCATGAACTTGGATTAGAAATCACAAAGACTTACCATGACTTGTATTCTTTTGATTCTAGGAAAGTGCAGTGTCTTGGGGTCATCAAATATCTGGTTGTAACCTTGTTTTAGTTGCCCATGAAAAGTGTTGTCATGGATACCGTACTAGCTAATTTTGCCCCCAAGTTTGGCATGCTATTGTCAAGATATTGGATAAAAATACTTGGGGGAACATTGCATATGGACCTCACATATTATACCATTCCTTTGTTTTGGGGGGATCATAGAAGATTGTACAGAGAAGCTCAATTGGCCTATATTATTAGTGATGAAACAGACCCCACCAACCATCCTATTTTTGACCTTGATACTGATTTGGGATCCAGCTTATTGCAGCTAAAGGGAGAGAGCCTCATCGCAGAGTCAGGTGGAGAACAGTTGGCAGGGGGGAGGATGTTCCACAAGCTGACACGATGGGGAAAGGGCCCACACTGATTAACAATGAAGCGGCTGAGAAAGATGAGATTACCTGAGCACCGTTGATCCGGGCACTTAGATCTTGACCGTTGGGAAGATGCGAGACTGATTCCGGACCCCCCCCTCTACATAAAGGTAGAAAGGCGGGGGGTGTCCAGAATCGACTTGCACACCATTGATCCGGGCACCTCAATCATAGCCGTCGGAGAGATGCGTCCCGGATTCCGGACCCCCCTCCCCCCCTCCGCTTAAAGGTAGACAGGCGGGGGGGCTCCGGAATCCCATGCGCGCCATTGATCCGGGTGTGTGAATATCTGTCGTCCAATATCGCTCGTCGCTTACCAAAGGCGCATTTTGAGCCCGGTTCTTAGGGTAAGTGGGTTTTTGACCCACTCCTTTGCATTTTAACCCCTTTACAAGAAATATCACTAACATTTGGCTCCATGGGGGATAGAGTCGTCCATGTGATGCTTTAGGAAAAATTTTGCAGATTCAGTGCCTTGCTGTTGGGATATGGAGTCATTTATTAGGCTGAAAACAAAAACAATATTTACAAAACAAAACAAAAAGAGCTGACTGTAGCTCACAGAAAACATTTCTTTAAGAAATGCCCATTTACTGGGCCACTAAAAACTTCTTTGCCTTCCAGATCCTGCAACCTGTAAGTGTTGTTTGAAAATACTTCAAGGATCTTGAAAGGCCCAAACCAGAGGGCATCAAATTTACTATGTTTGCCTTTTTCCTGCCTGGGTGCATCCCATTTGAGCACCAGATCACCCTGCTCGAATTCTTTCTTTCTTCTTTTCCTATCAAAAGCCTGCTTGATCTTCTACTGGTGATTATAGGCCCTGTCCATGACCTGTTCTCTGACCTACTGCACTTCCACCATCTGATGAATCCTTCTGACTATATGGTTAGGTTCTCCTTCAAACTCCTAGAGGAAATTCGCCATAGATAAGGCGAGCTGAGTAGGGAAAACAACCTCTATTCCGTAAACCAGTTGGAAAGGTGAGATGTCTAGGGATTTCTTTGTTGTCACCCGATCAGCCCATAGAGAAAATTTGAGCTTTAAGTCCCAGGCCCTTTTATTTTCCTCCAGTAGCTTCTTGATGAGCTTGATCAGAATTTTGTTGGAGGACTCTACTAGTCCGTTTCCTTGAGGATAATAGGGAGTAGAGTGAATCAGCGAAATCTCAAACTGTTCACAGAACTTGACCAGAGGTTCAGACCGAAAAGGGGAGGCATTATCAGTGACAATTCTGCTGGGGCAACCAAATATGGCTACAATATCTTCCAGGAAGATGATAATCACTTTGTGAGAAGTGCTTCTAGTAGGGACAACTTCTATCCATTTGGTGAAATAGTCGATCGTAGTCAGAATCCATCTGTGCTGGACACTTGAGGGAGGATGAATTTCTCTGATGAAGTCCAATCCCCACTGCTGAAAGGGTGCTGAAACTACTACAGGCTTCAACGACAGAGACCTGAGCTGCTGCTTTCCTGAGAACTTCTGGCATTTGATGCAAGCCCTGATTTCCCTACAGACAGGAAATAAGGTGGGCCAGTAATGCCCGGCCCAGAGGATCTTGTGAGTTGTGGTTTTCCAGAAATGATGACCTCCGCAGAGACCGTTATGGAAATCAAACATAACCTTTTGGGCTTGCTGTGGGTCTAGACACCTTAATAATACCCCCAGAGGGTCTTTCCAGTATAAGGCTTGGTCAATAAGGAAATATATGACTGCTTTGAGCTTTAAATCTTTGGCCTTACTTTTTCCCAATCCATTAGGAGGCTTCAATTCTTGCAGGAAATACAAGATATCCTTGTACCAGGCGCATGCTGCTAGTGATAAGGTACCCTGGAAATGTTTGTTGGATGGCTCAGCTTGCTCATTAATGAAGTTAATTCCCAAGGCTTTGCAATTGGATTCAACCAGCGACTTGGCCAAACCCTGCCCCTTTATCAACTTGGTGGGCTTGATCTCCAGATCAAATTCTAGGATCTTGGAAATCCACTTACCTCTTCTTCTGTCTATGTCAGGTTGTATAAGAATATCCTTCACAGAAGCTGAAGGAACATATGCAGTGATCTTTCAGTGCAAAACATAGATTCTGAAATCTTTGAGAGATTTCACCAACGCATAGGCCTGCTTTTCCATGATCTCGTACCGGAGTTTTGCATCTCTCAATGCCTTTCTGTAGAAGGAAATAGGTTGCTCTCGCCCTTGATCATTTTTCTGCAACAAGACCGCTGCTACTGTATCACAAGAAGCAAAGGAGAAAATCAGGAAATCTTTGGAATAGTCCGGACTGATCAACACATGTGCCTCAATCAATGCCCTTTTTATTTGGACAAAATATTCCCTGGGTTCAGTGGTCCATTTTACTTCATTTCATTTCCTGAGCATGGTTGTGATGTGTCTTACCAACTCAGCAAAATTTGAGACGAATCTCCTCAGAAAATTAATCTTCCCCAAAAAGGCCTGAACCTCCTTCTTAGATCTGGGAAGTGACAAGGTCTGAATTGCTTCTACCCTGCTGGGATTGATCGTCACTCCCTCTGCTGACACTATGTGGCCTAATAACTTCCCCTCCTTCATAGAAAATAAATATTTCTTGGGGTTTAAAGATAGTCCAAACCTCCTACACTTCAGGAAAACCTTCTTCAAGTGGCAGCGATGCTCCTTGTCTGTCATGGAGAAGACCGTGATGTCATCCAGATAAATTACTACAAACTGGTCCTTCTCTCCGATGAATTCTATGTCCATGGCTCGCTGAAATGTTTCTCCTACATTCATCAATCCGAAAGGCATTTTGGCATACATGAATGTGCCCCAAGGAGTGGTGAAGGTTGTCTTTTCTCTGTCCTCAGGCATGACTGATATCTGATTGTAACCAGAGAAACCATCAATCATAGATATTCTATATGCACCGGTTACCCTCTGCAGTATGTGTTCCATGTTGGGCAGGGGATAATTATCTTTCTTTGAGCTCCGGTTCAGGTTACTGAAGTCGACACAAAGCCCGACTTCTCCACTTTTATTTCTTACCGGAACCAAATTGGCCACCCATTCAGAGTATCTTAAGGGGATAATGATGTGGGCTTCTAATAGCTTATTTACTTCTTTCTCCATGACATGCAACAACATGGGATTTATCTGTCTTAGTTTCTGCCTAAACGGCTTAGCCTCTTCCTTTAGTGGAATCTTGTGTTCGATGAATGATGTGTCATATGTCTTGAGGTCTTCGTAGGTCCATGCAAACACATCAGCAAACTCTCTCAGCAACTCAGTATATTCACTCCTCTGTCCCCCGGTCAAATCTCTTGACAATCTGACAAACTTGGGCTCCTCTGGTGTGCCAATGTTGCACTCAGTTGTGTCAGTATCATCACCTGAAACTCTACCTTTCACTGCCACATCATTCCCATCGAAAAATCTTTCCAGCGGGACTATCCCTTTCAGAATGTAATTGCTTGGCAGTTGGATAATTTGATGATTAGGTATTTTATTTAAAAACTCCCCAGGGTGAGGGTCCCCTTCCACATCAGGATCTTCGCCAATGTGCAATTCAGAAAACTCATCAATAGATTGGAGAAATTTTTTGATTTCCAAATCATCTTCAAATACCTTCCAATGCTTGACATTGTCCGGTACAGAGGGTCTATATTTTATTTCAACATCGGATCTGATTGTGGGTAGTGTGGGAACCTCAAGCAAACTATCTATGACAGCTAAAAAGTCGGTTGAAGCATTTTCCTCCCTTGGAATGAAAGAAATGTTAAAAGCCAAGAAGAAATTATCCACTAGGTCCCATACCTCGTTCATGTAATTCTTGAGCCGAGGATGCTTGGCCTGATAAACATTTTTTACCTGCTGGATGATCAACTCTGCATCTCCAAACACAACCATCTCCTTTATTCCCATTTCCTTTGCAGCCCTCATACCCAGAACAAGAGCTTCATACTCTGCCACATTGTTGGTGACTTCGAATTCCAGCTTGTATGACAGAGATATGGTCTCTTGACAAGGGGATATGAATACCACTCTGGCACCTGCACCTATACTGGAGGAAGCTCCATCAAAGAACATCTTCCAAACAGAGGTGGTTGGAGGAGGCATCTCCTAATTAAGAATGGGTTGTTTTTTGATCTGTAAAGGGGCCTCAGGTGTCTCAGTGATCTGTAACAAACTAGACCCTAAGTCAGTGTCAAGTGCAAATATGGGTTGATTAGTGGGGTTCTCTTCATCACTGACAATATAGGCTAGCTGGGATTCTCTATACAATCTCCTGTGTTCCCCTCCAAAAACTTGAATGGTGGCATATGTGAGATCCATCTGTAACGTTCCTCCAAGTCTCTTAATCCAAGACCTTGACAACAACATGCCAAACTTGGGGGGAACATCAGCTACCACAATATCCATGACCATACTCTTCATGGGCAGCTGAAACAAAGAAACTACTAGGTCCTTGATGACTCCAAAACATTGCACCCTCCTGGAGTCAAAAGAATAGAGGTCATGATAGGTTTGGGTGACTTCTAGCCCTAACTCTTCCATGATGGTTTTGGGCATGAGGTTGTGAGAAGCCCCTGAATCCATTAAGTAGTTGTGCAACACTTTATCATGTATGTTCAGGGACATGTAGAAAGGGGGGGATGAGTCATCTCTATCTTCTACCATGGGGCTTAGGACAACTAGTAGCTTTTCATCTTGGAGGTTTATGGAGTCTGTGGGAAGGCACGAGGCTTCAGACTGTAAAATCTCAGAGAAGCATTTTTTGAATTCTCCATGTTTAATCAGCTCGGTGAGGAGCACAGGGATTCTGATCTTTTGAATTTCATGCTCGAAACTAAAAGAAGATGTAAACTTTGGAATTTCTCTTATTTCAGGGACATGATTGTGGACAATGGGAGAGGGGGGTTGATATTTTTTACCTATGTGACTGTATGCTACTTTATTAGTAGGATTCTCTGCTCTAGTGGACTGCTCAGGAATATCAGGTGTTGTTGTCCTTTTGTCGGACCTCAGGTTGTACCTACCTTGACCACTGCCAGCCTTATCTCCCTTGCTTAATTCATTTAGTTGATTGTCCATGAGAGACTCCTCATATGTTGATTGAGTGAGATGAAGAAAAGGAGGAGTGTCCCCAAAGTAATGGATTTCAAGATCCAGCTCATCTGCTTCCCTTTATTCATCTTCAGCCACAAAATTGTTCTGAAAAGGGGCCTGGATTCTCTGGTCTTCTCTGTCTCTTCCTCTTTCATTTTGCACATTCGGGGGAGCAAAATTGTTTGGCCTTCTGAAACCTCCCTTGTTTTCGGCGTTATGGGGACCTTTCTATGCTTTCCTCCCTTCCACCCTCATTCTCTCCATCTCTGCAGACAGAGACTTCACCATCCTGGTTAATTCATCCACTTGAGTGTGGGGCATCGATGGGCCAGAAGTTGAGGCTTCGGATTTTCCCTTTCTTCTATTTGCGTCGGCCTTTTTCCTCAGTCTGTCAGCTGCCAATATATTGGATTCCACCTCTACAGCTACGTATTGCATTTGAGCTAGGGAGGTAGCTCTTCTTTCTCTTAATATAAGACAGAAATCGGGGTCGAAAGCCCCAGCATAGGAAATTTGGGCAGAGGCTTCCGAGGGCTTTATCTCGGCAGGAATCTTATTATACATTTTATTGAATCTTTTGGAGAAGTCAGAGACAGATTCTCCTTCCATTTTATTGAGAGACCCAAACTCTGTCATGTAATACATGAAATCCTTCCTATCTCCCCACTGCCTCAGGAAAACGCTATCCAGGGCTTCAATTCCAGCAATAGATCCGGGGGACAATCCTCTAAACCACTTCCTCACCTCACCATCCAGGCTCTGGATGAAAACTCTCATCCAAACATCTTCATTTTCAATATTCAAGTTGTCTGCATAACTGTAGAAAGTAGCCAGGTGCTCTTCTGTAGTTACGTCCCCTTCTCTAGTGAACTTGGGCATGTATTTCAAGTAGTCTTCAGCAGGGAGAGGATTCATGGGATGGGGTAGGATTAAGGGGGCATATCTGGCAGTGACTATGGCATCCATTCTATTCAGAGGGGGATTAGCACCAGCCATAGAGATATTAGGTAGTGGAGATCCTGGAGGAGAAGGAGCGCGAACAGGAGATATCGGGAAGGAGGCTCCTGAAGGAGAGGGAGATAAAGGGGAAAGCAGAGAGAGAGATAAGGGATTTGAATGTGCAGATGCTTCTCTCTGTGCAGTAATAGTAATAACAGGAGGGGTGGTGAGACCTTCTGAGACCCGAGGTCTGTATTGAGGCACAACGTCCAGGGAGGGGGGAGTGACAAGGATCTCTCTTTCTGGTACCAGACCAGGAGGAGAAAACTCAACAGGAACACTCTCGAAGTTCAGAAAATGAGAAACTTCAGAGAAAGAATGGCTAGGAAGTTGAGAACAAGAAAATGAAGTTTTTACAGAAGGAGGTGGGGAAGTACCTGGTTTAGTGGCAAGGCCTTCTCCTTGAGAGGGCTTCCCTTTTCTGATGATCACCTCTGGATTTTCTTCAGGCGTGGCCAAAGGCAACTGTGGATGAGATCGCGTGTGTCTACCACTGGAAGCCACAAAAAATCCTTTATCATAACATGACTGCAACAATCCATGCGAATCATTCGATCATGAACTCTTTGGTATGAGACGAAAGCATAGATGAAGTAAGAAAACTGTTTGTCATAAAACAAGAAATCTCAGATACAGATGCATAACCTGGAAGCCAGAATGGTCGCTAAAACTTTACAGTCGGGAGCTTTGCTCTACCATTGATAGATACAAAAATGGCGAAAACACCTACATATACTCAAATCAACCACAACAACGAAATCGAGATGTTGCATTAAAAGATTTGCGCGTGCATGGCTTCTGACAATCTGCACCTACAATCTTTGACTTAATCGCGCACCTAAGGCAGACACGATCGAACTCCTGACAGATCCGTGGACGAATCGACGTTCTTTAATTCAATGCTGGAATTTCCCATTATGGCGGAGGCGATGTCTAACCACCACCAACTACCTCAATAAATGCTTCGTTGGGATTGAGGATGGCCCGACCAACTTGGCATCTCTGCGACGTGGGAGATCCTTAGCATTGCCACCTGGATTAGCTGAACGACCCGATGAATAAGCACGGAGGCCAACGCGAAGGATGGGGAACATAACGGGAGTGGTGGCACCAAAGCTATGAGGGCGAGGCATGAAGTGATGAGGGGTGAGAGAGGTTATAGGGGAGACCCATGGTAGAAGGAAATAAGCAGAGGAAGCAAGAGATGAGATGTAATGGGCACATTTTAGTGGATAATGAGATGGGGAAGGGACCGCACGGACCAGAAGAGGGGAGATGGATAGATGTCGGGAGACGAGGAAAGGGATAAAGGGAGCGAGCCTCATCGCACAGTCAGGTGGAGAACAGTTGGCAGGGGGGAGGATGGTCCACAAGCTGACACGACGGGGAAAGGGCCCAGACTGATTAACAATGGAGCGGCTGAGAAAGACGAGATCACCTGAGCACCGTTGTTCCGTATGCTTAGATCTTGACCGTTGGGAAGATGCGAGACTGATTCTGGAACCCCCCCCCTTCGCTTAAAGGTAGAAAGGCCGGGGGGGGTCGGAATCGACTTGCACGCCGTTGATATGGGCACCTCAATCATAGTCATCGGAGAGATGCATCTTGGATTCCGGACCCCCCCCCCTCCGCTTAAAGGTAGAAAGGCAGTGGGGCTCCGGAATCCCATGTGCGTCGTTGATCCGTGCACGCGAATATCTGCCATCCAATATCGCTCATCGCTTACCACAGGCACATTTTGATCCTGGTGCTTAGGGTAAGTGGGTTTTTGACCCACTCCTTTTCATTTTAACCCCTTTACAAGAAATATCACTAACACTTTGGAAAGACTATTTGATAGAAATGATGTGGCAGTAAAGTGTAAAGTTTCAAATGAGGATGCTGATGTAGCTAAGTGCAATATTGGTACAGAGAAGGATCCAAAATTTGTCAAGTTGTCAAGCAACCTGTCAAGGGAACAAAGGGATGATTATGCCAAGTTGATAAAAGAGTTTGTTGATCTGTTCGCCTGGACATATGAAGATATTAGAACATACGACACAAATTTCATTGAGCATAAGATCCCATTGAAGGAAGAGGTCAAACCATTTAGACATAAATTGAGACAAATAAACCCCATGCTACTGCCTATTATGGAAATGGAGGTAAATAAGTTGTTGGACACCCAAATCATTTTCCCTTTGAGATATTCTAAATGGGTAGCCAACCTGGTCCTAGTAAGAAAAAAGAATGGAGAAATTAGACTGTGTGTCGATTTCAGGAACCTGAACAAAAGCTCTAACAAGGACAATTACCCTTTGTCGAAGATGCAACACATAATGTAGAGGGTGACAGGCGCATCCAGGATGTCCATGATTGATGGATTTTCTATCTATAATCAGATTTTTGTCCTGCCTGAATATAGAGAAAAGACAACCTTCACCACTCCTTGGGGTACATTCATGTATGCTAAGATGCCCTTTGGATTGATGAACACTGGAACTACCTTTAAGCGAGCTATGGACATCTCCTTCATTCGAGAAAATGATAAATTTGTAGTTATCTACTTGGATGACATTACAGTTTTTTCTAGGTCTGATAAAGAACATTGTAAATATATGAGAAAGGTTTGTTTTTAATGCAGAAACTTTGGTCTCTCCCTAAATCCCAAAAATTCTCTATTCGCCATGCAGGAGGGAAAATTGTTGGGACACATAGTATCAGCTAAGGGGGTCAGAATTGATTCAAGCAGGGTAGAAGCTATATGAGCCTTTGTCACACACCCACTACGGTAACTAAATTTTATTTTTTTTGTCTTTTCTTCAAGGGACAGAATCCCTGAATTCCTACGGGGCCTAGCGTAGACCATCCCTTCAATTATTCTCCTCCAAGCGACCACAACTTGGCCTTAGTGCAAGCGCCTTTTACAACTCATGAGTTGGATATTCAAGGCTCTCGACTCCTCTTTCTCCAAACGCCGATACCCGAAATGTGATACGGATATGGCTCCCTCCTCACTAGCGCCTGCTACATATAACCGTAAGCTAGGATAAACACTAGCACTACTCGCAACTTGCGACTTCATGAGTTGGAGTGTTGAGCCCTCATGCTCCTCCTTTGCGAATCCCCGAAACGTGAAAGGTCAATGTCACGTGGACTCTGCCAAAGCGACGCATACACGCCACTTGTCTCCTCCATTGTATTATGCTTATGAGTTGTGTCGCTGCCACCCATCGCACAAGACCTCGGCTCTCAGTGTTTCATGACCTTAGAAATCAAGGTGCAACTTCTTCACCCTTCGAAACCTTGAAACACGATAAGTCAACAATGGGTTGACTCTTTCCGAGGCGACATGTGTCCACCATCTGTCAACCACGCGGTCCCCACCTAATGGATGTGCCACGTGTTTGCACGAGCCCTCGATGCTTGACACTTCGTGACTTATGCAGTCGAAAATAAATTCTTTCGACCTTTGAACCCCCGATCCGCGATACCACACAGAGGTTCTGATCCAACGGTTCTCCCATGGCTTGGATCCAACGGTCTGGATCCTTTTGCGATTTCTCATATCGTGAGTCCTTAAAACTTTGCCCATTGACTCCTTCAAGTCGTGAGTAAGTGAAATGTTGAGCTTTCGCCACGTGCCCTCCTTGATGGACGACTATGATCAAATCACGACTTCGCACATCGCTAGTTCGAACATTATGTTATTTGACCTTCTTTCTCTATGATTCAACAAAATGTTGAGCTCTCGCCATGCGTTCCTTCTGATGGACAACTTTGATGATTTCAGAACTTGTCTCGTGGACCTTCCTCTGAATCCAATGACTATCAGTCCGCACTCTTCATATCTAACGACTCAGATCTACTTTCCTCATGCGCTCACTTCTCGCTGTCTGGACGTGGATTTCGACGATCCAAATCTCTCCTCTGCAACTAATCTAACGATAGTTGTTGCTTCTCCTCCTGAGCTTGGAATTTCTCCCATCTTGGAAGAATTCTCTAAGTCTCGAAGGCTTCGACCTTTGATTCCTCTGTGAGCCCTGTGACTTTGGGTCTCGTTTATGTTCCCCTTCACGCTGGTTACCTACACTCATAAAATCTTGCGAAGACTATAAGAGTCGAGGCATTAATGCCTACACTCCTTCTTTAAATTTATCGGTCGTGACAGACCTTGGGTCCTCCCAAACGGATCTCATCCGTTCATCTTATAAATGAATGGACATTCCCTTTCAATTCTTGAATTTCACTATCCTCCTGGAGTCTCATCAATTATGAAGGACTTAAGAGCTTTGTTCTCTTTCTCCTAGACTTAACGCTTCGAAGAATTCTTCCATGCACCCCTTATGTTCATTCATCAAGTCTAGAACTTAAGTGGTTCTCAATTTTTTCTTGCCTCGCAGATAGCCTTTGTGGATATGCACTACCTCTCCTAAGGTTAATCCACTATGTCCCCGAAGGGACTCATAATGATAGGAGGGTCGGCGTGCGTACAGGAAACTATACATAAAGTCGACGAACTCACAGTTCACGACTCTAGCTTAAGACACTACATAACTCAAGCATTCATGAGAACAAGTCATGTTCGAACCATATAATTTCTTACTTGCCTAATTATACATTCAAGAAGAAATAGAAGGGATACAGTATATCCACTAAGAATTCATTCATATTCCTGAAAATATTCACAGTATATCCAATTCATACACAAGATATCCGATTACTTATCTATTACAGGACGTAGCCAACTAACTCACTGTGGGTGTTCATCCATCCACCCGACCATAGGCACAAAGGAATTCATTCTTAGCACTTTGGCCACCCCCGTGCCAAGCCATGATATCACCAGGGAATTCTCACACTTCTCGAGGCTTCTTCCTCCATTTTCGCTTTTGTTTGGGTCATGTTCTCTGTAACTCAGAGCTTTATCTCTCTCGGTTATGGCCTCGGCGAGGTTTCTTAGATGCTCCTCGACATCAAGCTCCCAGCCTTCAGTTCGTGACTCGTTGGAGAGCTCTACACATCTCCCTTGCGACCTTACGCTCTCTTTTTTTTTTCCGGTGTCTCCTCTCCCATGTGTATCCCTCTTACCTTGGAAGGTTTACCGAACTATCATGTTCCTTCTATCAGAAGGAAGCTTAGGTTTGCAGGTCTCTGTGGTACTTTGGGCTGACAACCCATGTTTCCATTCATGGGGGTGGTTGATAATTCAACCACTGGTCCTTTCTTCATTAATTGATTTCTCTCCTTGGGATCCAAAGGAGGTTGTCATCCTCATCAAGGGAAATTTGGGGTTATTTGTCATAATGAACCCTCTCTTATAGTTTTCACATTCTTCCTCTAGTGATATCATGGCTAGTACTTTCAAGGCTTCACCCCCACAGTCAGTCATTGTACGCTCAAAAAATAATACATTTACATTGTCCTCATGCATTAGCATGGTAATTCCTATTTTATGATTAATTACAAATTGGGGGAAATAGAGTGTTACAATTCCCTCCCCCTTAAAGGAACATTGTCCTCGATGTTCTTTCTCAAAAACACCTGTCATGCCTTTCTCATTCAACCACTTCATAAGTCTTGACCTTTTTCCTCGGTCAGGTCCTCTTTCAGGATCTTAGTCTTCGTCATCTGCCTTCAATAATTCTTGGACAACAAGCACATTAATCACAATTTTGTGTGAAAACATCTTACTGTTGTTCAAAATTCAAAAGGAAAATTTCATAATCTTAGCACAATACTTATCTATGCATTTTGTGGATTTGTATCCACATGGTAGTTTTGTTATGCATGCTCATCACTTTCCTTGATGTACCCATTGGGTGCATGATTCCAATTCAATAGTTCACAAGAGCTATCATGATTTCATCTTCCTTTCCAAGGTTTTTCCGCATGTGAAACTACCCACTGTGTGCATGATCCCAATAGTTTACAAGAATTATTAAGGTCTCCTTTTCCTTTCGGTCACTCACCCTCCAGGCCCAGGCTCAGGCATCCCCTTCACTGCTATACAGTCCCTCGGGCGATCCATCTTGCCCTGCCAAGGTTTTCTCACATAGGAAAACTTTAGAGACTCTATTGAGTCTTATAGTCAAGGCGTCCCTCAGACTTGCTCTGCCAAGGCGTACCTCCGACTTGTGTTACCTCAACACAATAATTTTCAGGCGATCATGGCTTATCACGGGGTTTTCATGGCTCAGAAGTAGCCATTTTCATCATCTTCAACTTTGACAGCCCTCATCTGCCCTTTCTGGACATGTCTTTTCTTCTCACCTGTATCATAGCTATACAAAATTCATGAGACATCATTATAAATTCTAACTTTTAGAATTTTTTTACAAATATGTCACCCATAGATTTTCCAATCTCACAATTTGTTTTCATATTTGTTCCGCACAGGAACCAGATTCATAAGTATGGGACTTTCCTTCCCATAATGATTTGGCTCATTATGCAATTGGCCTTTCTTATGGGCTTACAATGTTTCCATATCCATGACCCCTTTTCTTCCTGCACTGTCAACTTCAATCGGCCAAACAACTTGTTATCTTTTCCATGCATATACATTTTATTGCACCTTTACAACATCGTCACAACAATTTTAGAATTGTGCATACTTAAAAATTAAATCACTTTCTCAAAAAAGAAATACCATTCCTTACAATTTGGCTTAGCAGGAAATCGATCTTCCTTATGGACTTACAACACTGCCATATCCAAGACCCTTTCCTCCCTGCAATTTCATTCTTTGCACAACCAAGCAATTGTTAGTTTTTCGTGTACATTACCTTTTTCGAAAATCAAGTATACTAATAGTCCAGGTCATTTAATCTATTCAAGGACTCAAAGAGAAATGATACATCATCCCTTACCTATGCATCATTCCAGCCTACCAAATTTTCAAAATGTGATTCAGATATCAATTGATTTTAATGAATGCGCCAACATTTGTGGCCACATTCATACCCAATGCACCCTTGCATTGATTTCAAGTTTGTCACACTTTATGATAGGTTCTTGGACATGGTGTGTTGGAACTTAACCAACCTCTCCACCACATGGACTATTTGTTTTCATTCATTCTTACAACAGGACCATGCTTCCTGCTATAGGTCGATCATGATCCCAAATTAGTACACATGAAACTTAAAAGTTTCGCATGAATGCACCGAAGCATTATGACTTCACTAATAATCAGGGTGCCAACACTCATGGCCACCCAAATTTGGTTTTCTCTAACACCTATACAATGTGAGTAGAAATGTTGGAAGGTCCTCCTTCCTCAATGGGAAATCCATTGTCTGTCCCTTATGAAAATATGCATTTCCTTGAAGTAATTCCATGCAACGTGCTATCTATGAGCACTTTTGTTTCCAATTGTTCCTTGATTGGTCCATGTGTTCATGCAATATTAGTTCATGGCTTCTTCTGAGGGTTACAATCGCTCTTTGCTACTAGAGGTTCACGCCTCCATCATTCAGGTTCTCCTTCCTGAATCACACCCTGCTTGGGTATCCATGGAATACCACTGCCCTTTCAATTTTCATGCATAACATGAGACAATAAAATATTTCGGAAGGGGTTCTGACCCAAATTATTTCATACCCTGAGCCACATAAGCATGAACATTTTTATAC
>ML785162.1:911153-923977 GCA_009831015.1 Picea engelmannii
AAGAAAGAATATATATGCAATGAGACACCTGGGGCAATATATATAGCGACTATTGATATGCAATGAGACTCCTGGAACAATATATAGTGGCGGAACATTCACTGAACGGCGAAGGTTGAGCCAAGTCGAGGTTTCTCTTCCTCAGACTATGTTTCCACGTGGTTGGATTAAACGTAGTTCCTTCAAAAACCGACTTGTAGAAGATACGTAGTTCCTTCAATAACCGACTTGTGGTTGGATAAAAATTGAATCACCGAGAGGATAAAGATCATTCAAAGGGTGACCGCTTTAAAAGTCGTGTAGAATTTATTAGCCGTTGTAAATGACATTTTGAATAACTTATATCTCCGACTCATAGTACCATTTCCCCTATGGTAGTGACATCCATAGGGAGTAGGCTAAACATCTAGCAAATGTCACATATTATTGCTAAAAGGATGTTTTTCCCTTAAGAAATGGCACCTTGGTAAAAATGCACGAAAAGAGGATAAAAACCTACTTTTTTTATCTTTTTATCTTAAGTTTAGTATCTGGGCGTGTTGTGTCAAGGGGTGCGTAGATTTGGGCGATCAAGATTTACATGCTTAGATCTACGGTGCACAGTTCATATTGGACCCCTCGACCTTCTACCTTTAACTAAGGGTCCGAGTAGGTGGTTTTCTGGCGTGGGCCCCGCACGATCATGTCAACTTCTCGTTAACTCGGACCCACCCCCCCTCCTCCTGCGCTAAACCTCTTACCCCCTACACCCCCCTCCGAGTAGACCACTTTCTTGCCTCCGCTTACTGCCTTCTCTCCTTCCAACACCTGTCTTCCACTCGCTTGTCCCTTCTTTGTTGTCATGTCATTGCCTTTCATCTCTCGACACTTGTCCCCCACTCACTCATCTCTCTACCTATCACATCTCCCTTTTTCCTATGACGCTTATCATCTCCTACCATGTGTCTCCCTCTCCATGTCAGCCCCGTCAATGTAGTTGTGTTTCTCTCTACCATCGCATCCTCCCCTCTGCCTCCACATCATCTTCCTATGCCATATCACCTCTGTCCCATTACGCCTCAGCTCTCGCATGTCGGCACCCACGTTTACCCAGTCACCCCTTCGCCAACTGTAGCTTTCCACTTGGCCGTCGATCGTCCATTATAGCCTACAAGCCTCCGTCATCCACCTCACCAGTCCCCCATCGTCACCCTCCACATCCACCTACTGCCTTCCGATTCAACACCCAACAAAGCTCAGGTGGAAGATATTCACAAGGTGCGGTCAGTGTGTTTTTCACGTGCGAGATTGTCTCTTCCCACTCTGATCCCGATGAAGCAGTTAATGAAAACAAGGAAGGTGGTTGAGACATCGTCTCCTTCCATAAATAGAAGGCCAGAAAGAGAACAATAGCAGAAGCAGGATGCCAGTCCAGTATGACCAGAGATCGCGTCTGATAGAAGATTGCATGGATAGTTTGACTAATGTCTTCATGCACAGACTAACAGAGAAGCTCACTGACGCATGACATGATCGTGCCTCGGGCAATCAGAGTCAGTTCTGAGTATATGTAGACATTTTTTCCATTTTGTTATGGTCGATGGTTGATCTAGGCTCCCGCATTGTAAACTTTTGATGAAGTTTTTGGTTCTCTGTTATGTATTGTGATCTCAGACTTCTCGTTTAATGAAAGTCAACTTCTTTTCATCTTACTTGCCTCTGATACTGAAGTGTCCGTAATTAAAGGATTCACATGGATTGTTTTCGACTGTATTGTAATGTATGTTTGATTGCAATGTTGTCTTTAACATTCTTCAGTTTCCTGAAGTTTTTAATCCAAGATGATCTTTTATTTGAACCTTTTCCTCCTTAGGCTGCTGGAAGACCTAATGTCCATAGCAGACCTTTACATTTTCTCCTCAAGTTCTTCCTCCTACTCAACCTTACTACAACTTACTGACAGAAGTTGAATCGAGACCTCACCTACATGTGCACACTCGACAAGTTTTCTGAGTTAAAATGATATTATCCTGGGTCTGCGCCCAGTCAACCGCTTCAAACTTATTCATTGTGACATACAAATTGATGGGTACTGGGCTTACCTCCAACGCAATATGGAGGTGACTACTAGTGCTAACATTTCTGGCATCATTGTCGGGGATGAATTGAAGATTTTCCCTAGGATAGAACGACAACGAGCTTCTGATTTTGAAGGTGCATCAGACATCGGAACCATTGAAAATTGCAACCTACACCTGGCGACTCCATTGATGCGACCCCACTGTTTCAGTTGTGGCTTCCAGAGGCAGACACATGAGGTCTACTCCACAACTTCCTCTAGCAATGTTATAACCCTATAATTTATAGGATCAATTGGTGATAGAGATGTTATCCCTTTACTGTGTTTGGTTTCCAAATAATTTTCCATTCTGTAAATAAAAAGAAAGAAAAACAAAAAGAAAATGAGAAAAGAATAAAAGAGTGCATAAAAGAAATTGAATAAAGCCCCATGCAATAACAATGACCTAGTCCATACAGTTTAAGCATGGCCAAGTCCTTTTAAATTGATGTTGATAGGATTAGTGAATAAGCTTGGCTAAACTGTTTAATCTTAGCCAAGCAGTTTAGGTTAGCCAGTGAATAAATTTGACCAAACTGCCTAATCTTGGTCAAATAACACTAGGGTAGAGTAATTTCTTAGTCCAACAGTTTAATCTGGGCTAAATGTCATCGGTAAGTAGGTTAGAGCATAGGTTAGTTGGTTTTATTTCAATAAAACATGCATGATGATCGATGTTGAACCATATCTTTGATGTTTGAAAGTTGGATGCCTAACCCCCATGGTGACAAAAAGCAGGGAAAGTTGGGCAAACCCACATAAAGCATTTGTCCTAAGTTTTCAGAGAAAATATGATTTTTTCACTGGAAGATTAAAGAGAGCGTATAGATGAACGATGAAGGCGTTGGCGCTCAAATCTACGGTCAAGTTTTTCTGGACCGCCCGACCGTTCTACCTTTAATGATGGGGGGGGTCCGGAATTAAGGGTAACAAAAGCGCACATCTGAATGGCTGACGTGTTAGCACTCAGATCCACAACCAAGATTAAATTCCGGACCCCCCCTAACCATTCTGCCTTTAACGGTGGAGGGGGGTTCGAAAAGTTTGTTAAACGATGCGCTCAGATCTACGGTCCAGCGACAGGTGCACCGATGGATGACTAACGACATTTTTTGGAACCTCCCGACCGGTCTACTTTTAACGGTGGGGGGGGGGGGGGTTCATAATAGAATGGTTTTTTGGCAGGTCCATCCGCTAATGTGGCAGAAATCTATTGCACCATACTCCCACCGCTTACTGCAAACCATCCTACCACTTACCATTTACCACTTTTCTGATATACCCCCGCTGTTCCGTAACATCATTTTCCACTATCTTCTCCTAATAGTCCCGTCTCATAACTCTGTCAGTCCTTTTTCCCCCTGCTCACCCGTCACAGGTCCCTTCGCCATTGTTGATCCTTAATCAAACACCCTCTACGTCACCCGACCATAATCGTCACTCATTTTTTCCTGCCATCTCACACTCCAAAGGACCTGTTGGCCATTTATTACAGGCTAATTTATCTGTTAGACTGCTGATCTGTGCCCTCATGCCCAACTGGTATCTGTTTTCTCAAAACTAACCTTTTCTCCTCATTCACCCATTGTTCACCTTATCCCCACACCAAAAAAAAATTCCTTGTCTTCTCTCCGTTATCAGCCAGCAGTCCAAAACCACACCCTTTCCCACTAACGTTTGTGTTTAAATTGCAGGTATTGTTCGCAGCGATGGCACCAAAATCAAAGAAAGTAGAAGCTGAGAAAAATCCTTTCCTCCCACCTCCTATTGACCTTGACAGGATCCCCTTGGCCGACAAATATCATATAATCTCAGATACAAGGTGCGAATTTGACTTCACGGATTTGCAGTCATGGCTCAGAGACATTTTCTTAGATCAGAGCGACGAAATTGGGCTATGGGAGTCCAATCTTCCTCTATACCTTTTCCCCCAGATCCATCATTTCCCTGAATTTGCCCTCAAATGTCAAGCTCATTACCTCCACGACGATAGAACCATAGTCTCGTCATCGGGAGAAACTATGTTCATCATCACACCAGAGGCCATTGATAAGATGATGCAGATACCCAGAACTGAATCCGTTTTCCCTTTTAATCTTGAAATCATAACAAAATTATACCTGAAACTATCTTTCCCTCAGAGAGCCCAGAATTTTGAGCTTTTTCTCCCACAGGATGCTTAGCTCCCCAAGTCAAATTCCCCATATCCCTCCTCCATGTTCTCAGAAAAGGGAAATCAAATCATTTCATTGCTCTGCTCTCTACTTGGTTATTTTTCATACGAATCGGTCGATGGACCTATATTGAGTTTTTTGTCCATTTTCTTGACAAAGGAAAAGCCCACCATTCAGTTCGACTATGGTACTTTCCTGGCGGAGAGTATTCACGAGCAGCTTTCAAAATTCACCACAGAGGGCATGTTCTAGTATTCCTCCATACTGGCTAACATGTTCGTTTTCTTTCAAGCACACAGGTTCTTTTTCTCGATGCATTAAATGGACAAGAATGTGAAGTTGCAGGTGGTAACATCTTGGACTTCACTGCTCAGACATAATTCCACAGAGTTCAGTTTCAGACAGATCATTGAGTAGTTCTACCACCCAGTGGTGAGCATTCTTAGTGGCAGACCAGAACCACAGATAAATGAGGAGATTTAGAGGATCTTACACCTCTCATACCTTGCGAAAACTGGAGATTGGTATCTTTACCAAAATGACACCGAGATCAGAGTATATGGATGCGAGTTAGCTCCATACAAATTGCCCAAGTATTTACCTATGAGGATATTTTCCCTGGAGTACATAAGACAAATGATAAATTCAGATGACATGCACTTCGTGTCTCTGAAGAAGAAACAATAGCTCAGAATTAAAGGTCAAATAGGGTCCCTTATCTGCAATAGCTGAGGTGTCGGGGAAGAGGAAGACAGATTTTTGAAGGAAATGAAGTTCGAAGTTAGTTTCCTGTGGCACTACGATCCATGCAGGATAATTTCAGAGATGAGGGTTAAGAATAAAAATGTTCCATATGTTCATATATCCAAGCCCGAGATAGAAAGGTTCACGAATCAAATGGAGTGGGAGCCGAACACTCTGGAATAAATAGAACAACAGTATCCTTCAGTTACTATCTTGCAAACAACCACACCACAAGCTCCAAAGGAGAAAAGACCCAGGAAGGATACTTCACCTTCTGTCACTGAAGTCTCGGCAGAAGTTTTCCAATTGCATAACAAAAGGCCAAAATCCAGTCATGAAACTGACATGGCTGGCGAAAGGGGAGCCCAATCCACTATTACTATGAAAGGTGATCAGTCACCTATTGTCACAAGCAACAAGCAAATCATGTTTGCAGTTTCGTCCAAGAAACCGACGGATACTTCACTAGACGATCAGCTGAGTAAAGGAGGACCAAAGTTGAGTATTTTCGAGAAATATGTTCTGACCAAAAGAGGACTAATGCTGCAGTTGGAAGAGAAGGTCCAGACTATGGATGCAGGAGTGCAAAGATTTTTCAGCAAAATCGAAGCTCTGCAAAAGAAAGGACTCCCTGGCTTAAGGGTTCTGAATGACAAGTTAATAACCCTTCCTGATTATAAATGGAAGTTGGCCACAATGGCCAAAGGTAGTTCTAAATTTTCGGGAATACAGGGCAGCATAACGGGCAAGGCATTCTTAGAAACCTTGCAGCTAGACATCAACATACAATACAAAATCCAGTATATTTTCATCTTCAAACCAACTTTTTCCAAGTATACAGAGATGGATGAAATATACAGAAGATTACTCAAAGTCAACATTCCCAGTCAGCTACGATGAGAAGAGCTATGCAATCTGATCGAGTAAGAGATAAGGTGTCCAGGTCTAGTCAGCAATACGATCAGACGAAGTCATGTAGATAACTCACCAATGGTTTTCCCCAGAAATCAACATGAAGATTTCAACACATCATCGACAGTTCCTGAATTTTTGTATCTTGTTGAGTTAGTTAGTTAAATTTAGGATCTACCACGTCCTGATCTTTAATGATAGGATCGTATGTAATTTTGATTATAAATACTTCAAACTTTGAAGTACATAGGGTTGATCTTTACGCCCTGTAAGCCATAAAGACTGTAATTGTTTATCAAGATATCTTCCAATAATGCAAAGGGATGTTTCACAGGATTCTCACGTGTTATTCATTGGTGATGTTTATTTCTCTGTGTTAAATGTTTTGCTCGCTCAATCATCATATTTTTTTTTCTAATATGATCTTTTAAAGTAGAGTATGTTGCAGGATTTATCTTTGTATACCATGTCTCTGACTTTAAATATCTAAATGTTTGTCTTCTGATGTTATAGTGAAGAAATTCTTAAATGCTTCTTTACTTTAATTGATTTTCTCGTCTTTTCTGCTATCCATCACTTTACTGCCAAAGAATCTAATGAAGGGATTACCTTGCCCTGTGAAAAGAATATTTTAATTTATGTTTAGATTTATATCCTTATAATACAGACCCCATAGCCCAATGGCTGCGTAAACTCTATTTCAGAAAACTTTACAAAAAGAAAAACAAATCATTCAATTTTATTCTTCTTAACTAGCCTAATATCTCAAAGTTAAAACATATCTAAATCTTACAGAGAGATCCCTCTCTTAAACTGGTAGGGCTAGATTCCATTTTCAAAGTGGTTGGATAAAGTTACCTCTGGCAAATTTCTTCTTCCCTGACAACCTTTGGGAATTTACAGAGAGATAACAAGCAACACCTGAAGCTAACCCAAAGAAAATTATCCGAAGACGAAAGATCCTCCAGGAAGGAACTTCAACTGCTATACCTGGTGATTCTGGTAATTTTCATAATCCTCCTTTGACAACTCCAGTAGTTGTTTCTCATTTTCCTATTACACCATCTATTGGAGCTTCTAGAAGTATAAATTTTAGGAGTTTTCGTGCTAGTTTGCCCTCTCCCAGTTTTGGTGTGGAAGGCTTTGACACTCCTATTCCCCAAGGAGTTGTACCCTAGTCTGAACCCAGAACCCCTGAAGATTTTCCCACTCCAAGATTCACTACTCCTCCTTCAGTTAAAGTTGTTTCTTTTACAAAGAGCGAAACCTCTGTTCCCTCAAGCCCTTTAGATTCTTCCTCAAATCCCCTGTTGTTTCCCTTTCCTCTCAGAGGCTCAGTTCCAACCTCCCCCGTTCAAGCTACATCTCCTCTTGGTTCTCTTCCAACTATCATCCCTATGGAAGGTGCTAATCCCCCTAGAAATATGATGGATGCCATAGTGGCTGCAAGATATGCTCCTCTAATCTTACCTCTGGTTCCTCTGTGTCCCATCCTCAAGTAGATGAATTGACCAAGTTGGTAAAATCTCTTTCCGCAGAAATGGAGAAGATGAAATTCGAAAGGAAGGAAGGTTATAAGAGTGCCCAAAATACTGATAATAGAGGTAACTTTAGAAAACCAAATAATACCCCTCAGATACTTCCAAGAGAGCCTCGAAACAGAGATAAGGATGATCAAAAAATCCAAACCCCTCTCCAAAATAACCTCGTTGTTGATGAGGAAGGAGAGGAAGAAGAGTTTTATCCTGAAATCCATTATCTTGGAGACACCTCCCCATTTCCCCATTTAACCCAATATGTATATGAGGATTCCCTCATGGACAGCCAAATAAATGAGTTGAGTAAAGGGGAGACGACCAATAGTAGTCCCAATAAATATAACCTCATGTCTAAGAAGAAAGAAGGGAGGTATGACATCCCTGACTAGCCTTCTAGAGTAGGGAAGCCTGCTAAAGACACAATAAAAAGAAGCAATGAAAAGAAAACACAAAACCCCTCACCAATAGCCAAAGGTTATGTCCTAGAAGTGAGAGAAATTTTGAAGCCCCCCTCCTATTTGAACTTTGAGGATGAAATTCAAAAGATTAGGATGCTTGTATCCCTTTCAGAGTTGGTCAAGCATGAATATTTTAAAAGGTCCCTCTATAAATTGTTGCAGTCTGAACCATCATGTCATTCCACAGACTCCGTAAACCTTCAAGAAGAAAAGCCAACAGTCATCTTAGGTCCTTTGATAGAAGATAGAGACTATTCATCCCCTCCCTTCTATACATCTTTGAACATACATGACAAGGTGCTGCATAATTGTTTGATGGACTCAGGGGCATCTCATAATCTCATACCCAAAACTTTCATGCATGAACTTGGATTAGAAATCACAAATACTTACCATGATTTGTATTCTTTTGATTCTAGGAAAGTGTAGTGTCTTGGGGTCATCAAATATCTGGTTTTAACCTTGTTTTAGTTGCCCATGAAAAGTGTTGTCATGGATATCGTAGTAGCTGATTTCACCCCCAAGTTTGGCATGTTATTGTCAAGATATTGGATAAAAATACTTGGGGGAACATTGCATATGGACCTCACATATTATACCATTCCTGTGTTTTGGGGGGAGCATAGAAGACTGTACAAAGAAGCTTAGTTGGCCTATATTATTAGTGATGAAACAGACCCCACCAACCATCCTATTTTTGACCTTGATACTAATTTGGGATCCAACTTATTGCAGCTTACTGATGCCTATGAACCCCCTCCTTAAATCAGAAAGCAATCCTTTACTCTTTGTGAAGATTCTCCTCTGATTACCTCTGTTTGGAAAAATTTCTTTGATGGAGCCTCTTCTAGAGAAGGTGTTGGTGCCAGAGTGGTCTTTGTTTCACCTGTCCAAGAAATTATATCTCTATCCTACAAATTAGAATTTGAAACTACCAATAATGTGGCAAAGTATGAAGCTCTTGTTTTGGATTTGAGGGCTGCAAAGGACATGGGGATTGAGGGGATATCAATGTTTGGGGATGCTGAGTTAATTGTCCATCAGATCAAAATTATTTATCAAGAGAAGCACCCTCTGCTTAGAAGTTACAGAAATCAAGTTTGGGATCTAGTTGACAGTTTTTCCTTAGCTTTCAACATTTCATTTGTTCTAAGAGAAGAGAATTCCATGGTCGATTATCTGGCTGTTTCAACAAGTAATTTCAGAGTCCCTCGACCACCTAAACTCAGGTATGGTGTAGAAGTGAAATATAGACCCTATGTACCTGACAATGTCAAGCATTGGAAAGTGTTTGAGGATGATCTTGAAATCAAAATATTCTTGGAGAGTGTTGATGATTTTTTTTTTGCATTACACATTGATCAAGATCCTAATTCTGAAATAAATCCTCATGCAGATGTTTTTCTGAACAAAATTACTAATCATCATATTGTCTAGTTGCCCAATAATCATATCCCAAAGGGACTAGTTCCTTTCGAAAGACTATTTGACAGAAATAATGTGGTAGTAAAGTGTAAAGTTTCAAATGAGGATGTTGATGTAGCTAAGTGCAATATTGGAACAGAGAAGGATCCAAAATTTGTCAAGTTGTCAAGCAACCTGTCAAGGGAACAAAGGGCTGATTATGCCAAGCTGATAAAATATTTTGTTGATCTGTTCGCCTGGGCATATGAAGATCTCAGAACATACGACACAAATGTCATTGAGCATAAGATCCCATTGAAGGAAGAGGTCAAACCATTTAGACATAAATTGAGACAAATAAACCCCATGTTGCTGCCTATTATGGAAAGGGAGGTAAAGAAGTTGTTGGACACCCAAATCATTGTCCCTTTGAGATATTATGAATGGGTAGCCAACCTGGTCCTAGTAAGAAAAAAGAATGGAGAAATCAGACTGTGTGTCGATTTCAGGAACTTGAACAGAAGCTCTAACAAGGAAAATTACCCTTTGTCGAAGACGGAACACATAATGCAGAGGGTGACAGGCGCATCGAGGATGTCCACGATTGATGGATTTTCTAGCTATAATTAGATTTTTGTCCTGCCTGAAGACAGATAAAAGACAACCTTCACCACTCCTTGGGGTACATTCATGTATGCTAAGATTCCCTTTGGATTGATGAACGCAGGGACTACCTTTAAGCGAGCTATGGACATCGCCTTCATTGGAGAAAATGATAAATTTGTAGTTATCTACTTGGATGACATTACAGGTTTTTCTAGGTCTAATAAAGAACATTGTAAACATCTGAGAAAGGTTTTTTTTTAATGCAGAAAGTTTGGTCTCTCCCTAAATCCCAAAAAGTCTCTGTTCGCCATGCAAGAGGGAAAATTGTTGGGACACATAATATCAGCTAAGGGGGTCAGAATTGATTCAAGTAGGGTAGAAGCTATATGAGCCTTTGTCAGACACCCACTACGACAACTAAATTTTCTTCTTTTTGTCTTTTCTTCGAGGGACAGAATCCCTGAATTCCTACGGAGCCTAGTGCAGACCATCCCTTCCCTTATTCTCCTCCAAGTGACCACAACATGGCCTTAACGCAAGCGGCTTTCGCAACTCACGAGTTAGAGATTCAAGGCTCTCGACTCCTCTTTCTCCAAACATCGATACCCGAAATGCGATACGGGTATGGCTCCCTCCTCACTAGCGCCTGCTACATATAACCGTGGGCTAGGATAAACACTAGAACTACTCGCAACTTGCGACTTCGTGAGTTGGAGTGTTGAGCCCTCGTGCTCCTCCTTTGAGAATCCCCAAAACGCGAAAGGTCAACGTTACGTGGAATATGCCAAAGCGACGCGTACACGCCACTTGTCTCCTCCACTGTATTCTGCTTACGAGCTATGTCGTTGCTGCCCGTCGCACAAGACCTCGGCTCTCGATGTTTCACGACCTTAGCGATCAAGGTGCAACTTCTTCACCCTTTGAAACCCTAAAACACGATAAGTCAACAATGGGTTGACTCTTTCCCAGGAGACATGTGTCCACCACCTGTCAACCACATGGTCCCCACCTAACGGATGTGCCACGTGTTTGCAGGAGCCCTCGATGCTCGACACTTCACGACTTATGCAGTCGAAAATAAATTAATTCGACCTTTGAACCCCTGATACGCGACACCACATGGAGGTTCTGATCCAATGGTTCTCCTGTGGCTTGGATCCAACGATCTAGATCCTTTTGCGATTTCTCATATCGCGAGTCCTTAAAACTTTGTCCATTGACTCCTTCGAGTCACAAGTAGGAGAAACGTTGAGCTTTCACCACGTGCCCTCCTTTATGGACGGCCATGAACACTGTCCCTCCCCCTTAAAGGAACACTGTCCTCGATGTTCTTTCTCAAAAACAATTGTCACACCTTTCTCATTCAGCCACTTCAGAAGTCTTGACCTTTTTCCTCGGTCAGGTCCTCTTTCAGGATCTTAGTCTTCGTCATTTGCCTTCAATAATTCTTGGACAACAAGCACATGCTGGTCACTATAATTGCTCAGTTAACTCAAACAACCAAGTGATACATAAATTGTCAACCCAGGGAAGTCTTTTTATTTCAAAGATAACCACACACTATATATGCTCAATTCCAAAAGCAACTTAAATTTGTAGTAAAGGAAACTATATTAATGAACTGAAGTTCTGACTTAAATTACAGGAAAGAAACCTACCTATTGCAGATCTTAAAGATTAATATAAGGAATCCTGGATTACATTAAAAGATGAATTGCAACAGGAAAGAATAACTATTATGTAACCAGAGAACAGGACCCTTACTCTCAAGAAGAGACTTCGGTACCTTATTTCTGATTAACACTCTTTCATGAAAACAATAATGCAGAGAAAATTAACTCTATCTAGCAGAGAACAAGGCCATCTAATTCCTTTCTTTCTAAGCAGGAACCCTTAGCCCTATTTCTAATTAGCACACTTGTGAAAAATAACTGAGATCTATAGAGAACAGGATAGTCTGATCCCTTCCTTTCTAAGCAAGAACCCTTAACCCAGCCTCTGGCTAGCACACTTGCAGAAATAATTGAAATCTACAGAGAACAAGATATTCTGATCCCTTCCTTTCTAAGAAGCAACCCTTAACCTAGTCTCTAGCTAGCACACTTGCAGAAATAATTGAAATCTACAGAGAATAAGATATTATGATCCCTTCCCTTCTAAGCAGGAACCCTTAACCTAGTCTCTGGCTAGCACACTTATAGAAATAATTGAAATCTACAGAGAACAAGATATTATGATCCCTTCCTTTCTAAGCAGGAACCCTTAACCCAGTCTCTGGCTAGCACACTTGTAGAAATAATTGAAATCTACAGAGAACAAGATATTCTGATCCCTTCCTTTCTAAGCAGGAACCCTTAACCCAGTCTCTGGATAGCCTCATAAAGTCATCACACAATATTGCTAATAAAAAGAATGTAACATTCAATAAACTGAAGTTCTTAACCAGACAGAGTTAGTAGTGTTTCATCAAGGAAGAATTCATTAAAAGTAGTGTTTCAGCAGATGAAATTTAATCAAGGCATAAACAGAAATTATACTAACACACTCTAAAACTAACAGGTGAATCTTGTGAATAAGGTGGGCCCTCCCTTCTCACAAGATTCCCCTGAAACGAGAAAGCTAGAGAAGGATACTCAAAGCAGTCTTTTATTCATCTATCAAAATATCATATTACAGTCTGAAAATGGAGTACGTCCCTCTCTCTAAAGCTTTTCAATACATAAAAACTTGGCTCCTTCGAATGATGATTTCCTCCTATTTAAAGAGGGAACCCCTTCGATACAATTGATCAAAAATTACAATGTGTATCTGAGTCCTATCTTTAGTCGGATCTACTTTCTAAACCAGAATAGGATGTCCTAGTCCCGTGCAACAGAATGCTATTACAGGA
>ML785162.1:939688-969366 GCA_009831015.1 Picea engelmannii
ACAAGGAACTCCTTCAGCATGCAACTTCCTTATTGCATATCCATCACTATTTGTGATGGCCTCAGCCTTGAGTTAGCTTTAGTTGTCTACCAAATATTCCCTTAAGGAATATAAACATGCATCTTTGTCATGTACCTAATTACGTATTTTGGTTTTGTTAACTACATCCATGATGTATTTAACCATATTCATAATCCTAAGCCTACATGTAGTTGTCATAGGTATATTTCACAGCCCACATACATCTTTACTTTTAAGATCAGTCAACTCGGGATTGTTCACAATGCTTCTCATGTGATTCCCAAAGGCATAATCATTTGCCTCTTATTATGACAACATAACATCTTTGCTCATTTACCCTTCTATCTAATCATATTAGTATTCCCTGAGAAAAGGGAATACAGTCCCCTCAAGCTATTACTTGGAACAAAACTTTCGTGACTCTTTAGAATGGGGTCAGCCATGCATCCATAGTATTTGTTTGATCTGGACAAGAGAAATTCTTTCTTTATATTTCCCTCATTTAGGGAGTCACCTTTTGTCTTTAGTATACCTATATTCTTACATTATACATGTGCTTGTACATGTAATATCATTCATACCTAACTGGTATTAAATCAGGCTTTATATCAAGAAGCTTCACAATGCATTAAATTCATGCACTCAAGCATAACACACACAAACCTAACCAAACATTTATCATGCAATCTCATTGCTTGCACCCCTTCCATGTCATTCACACACATGGACATATCCGACTTCTATATCCTTTTTTTTTTTTTTTTCCAAGGATCTTCCAAGCATCCTTATGATCACGTATACAAATTCATGTATATGTAGGTGCATCTATTGCAACTTTTTACCTAATGCATTCACTTGATAGTTTAATTTCATCATTAGTGCCCTTTAGTATGAGACTCCAGTCACTTATTGGAAAAATCTCATAGTCATACCTCGTGTTGGTGTTGTCTTCTCTCATGGCTATAACCAACCAGGGTCACTTTCCTCTTTATGCGACAACATCTTAGCAAGAAAACCTCCTTGCTTCAGCATCCATATGGTCTTACCCATCTCACTTTTCTCTGGTCATGAGGAGTTATATACTCCGATTTTAATATAAAGCAGTAATTATACAACCAAGGATCCTACCTGATCCTATCAGATTCCTTTAGGCCCACAAAGGTATTAACCATTATATAACCAGCCATCATCAGTGCCTAATGTTCCAACTGCCCATGATTAGAGGTGGTGTCACTAACATCAGTTGTTTTAGATTTTGGGCTTCAAATACCCTGGACAGAACCTTGCCACCTTCAGCTATCCACATTCAAGCCTTATTATCAATATTAATTGGCATATCCCTAATTAGGTAAGAGTAGTTGTCACTTTTACAAAGGGGTTATAGAAATTCAACAAGAATTCCCAAAAACACAAGTTCAATCTGCAGTCCTTCTCCTCAAGGAGTAAATGCAGATAACTATATCTCCTTACGTGACTCGTACATGAGCCCAAGCAGGCCAAGTGTTGTAACCATGCTCTGATACGAATTTGTCACACACCCACTACAACAACTAATTTTTTCATTTTTTGGCTTTTCTTCGAGGGACAAAATCCCTGAATTCCTACGAGGCCTAGCATAGACCATCCCTTCCCTTATTCTCCTCCAAGCGACCACAACCTGGCCTTAGCGCAAGCGCCTTTCGCAACTCACGATTTGGAGAGTCAAGGCTCTCAACTCCTCTTTCTCCAAATTCCGATACCCGAAATGTGATACGGGCATGGCTCCCTCCTCACTAGCACCTGCTACATATAATTGTAGGCTAGGCTAAACACTAGCACTACTCGCAACTCACGACTTCATGAGTTGAAGTGTTGAGCCCTCATGCTCCTCCTTTGCAAATCACCAAAACACGGAAGGTCAACGTTACGTGGATTCTGCCAAAGCGATGCATACACGCCACTTGTCTCCTCCACTGTATTCTATTTACGAGCTGTGTTGCTTCCACCCGTCGCACGAGACCTCAGCTCTCAGCATTTCACGACCTTAGTGATCAAGGTGTAACTTCTTCACCCTTCGAAACCCCAAAACACATTAAGTCAATAATGGGTTGACTCTTTCCCAGGAAACATGTGTCCACCACCTGTCAACCACGCGGTCCCCACCTAATGGATGTGCCACGTGTTCACAGGAACCCTTGATGCTCAGCACTTCGCGACTTCTATAGTCGAAAATAAATTATTTCTACCTTTGAACCCCCGATACGCAATACCACGCGGAGGTTCTGATCCAACGGTTCTCTCATGGATTGGATCCAACGGTCTAGATCCTTTCACGATTTCGCGTATCACGAGTCCTTAAAACTTTGCCCGTTGACTCCTTCGAGTCGAGAGTAAGAGAAACACTGAGATTTCACCACGTGCCCTCCTTGATGGATGGCTACAATCAAATCATGACTTCACACATCGCTAGTTTGAAAAGTATGTTCTTTGACCTTCTTTCTCTATGAGTCAGCAAAATGCTGAGCTCTTGCCACACGTCCCTTCTGATGGACGAATCTGATGACTCAGATCTATTTTCCTCATGCGCTCACTTCTCGCTATCTGGACGTGGATTTTGACGGTCCATATCTCTCCTCTACAACTAATCTAACGACAGTTTTTTCTCCTCCTCTTGAGCCTGGAATTTCTCCCGTCATGGAAGAATTCTCTAAGTGTCGAAGGCTTCAACCTTTGATTCCTCTACGAGCCCTGTGACTTTGGGTCTCATCTATGTTCCCCTTCACACTAGTTACCTACACTCATCAAATCTTGCGAAGACTACAAAAGTCGAGGCATTAACGCCTACGCTCCTTCCTCAAATTTATTGGTCGTGACAGACCTTGGGTCCTCTTGAACGGATCTTGTCCGTTCATATTCCAAACGAAAGGACATTCCCTTTCGATACTTGAATCTCACTATCCTCCTGGAGTCTCGTCAATTATGAAGGACTTAAGAGCTTTGCACTCTTTCTCCTGGACTTAACACTTGGAAGAATTCTTCCATGCACCCCTTATGTTCATTAATCAAGTCTATAACTTAAGTGGTTATCGATTTTTGTTTTCCTCGTAGAGAGCCTATGTGGATATGCAATACCTCTCCTAAGGTTAATCCACTCTGTCCTTGAAGGGACTCAGAACGATAGGAGGGTCGACGTGTGTACAGGAAACTATACCTAAGGTCGACAAACTGACAGTTCACGACTCTAGCTTAAGACACTACAAAACTCAAGAATTTATGAGAACAAGTCATGTTCGAACCATATAATTTCTTACTTGCCTAATTATACAGTCAAGCAGAAATATAAGGGATATAGTATATCCATTAAGAATTCATTCATATTCCTGAAAACATTCACAGTATATCCAATTCATACACAAGATATCCGATTAATTATCTATTACAGGAGGTAGCCAAATAACTGACTGTGGGTGTTCATCCTTCCACCCGACCATAGGCACAAAGACATTCATTCTTAGCACTCTGGCCACCCACGTGCCAAGCCATGATATCACCAAGGAATTATCACACTTCTCGAGGGTTCTTCCTTCGTTTTCGCTTCTGTTTGGGTCATGTTCTCTGTAACTCAAAGATTTCTCTCTCTCGGTTATGGCCTCGGCGAGGTTTCTTAGATGCTTTTCGGCATCAAGCTCGCGGCCTTCAGTTCGTGACTTGCTAGAGAGCTCTACGCATCTCCCTTGCGAACTTACGCTCTTTTTTTTTTTTCTGGTGTCTCCTCTCCTGTGTGTATCCCTCTTACCTTGGAAGGTTTGCCGACCTATCTTGTTCCTTCTGTCAGAAGGAAGCTCAGGTTTGCAGGTTCCTGTGTTACTTCGGGTTGACAACCCATGTTTCCATTCATGGGGTTGTTTGATAATTCAACCACCGGTCCTTTCTTCATTAACTGATTTCTCTCCTTGGGATCCGAAGGAGGTTTTCATCCTCATTAAGGGAAATTTGGGGTTATCTATCATAATGAACCCTCTCTTATAGTTTTCACATTCTTCCTCTAGTGATATCATGGCCAGTACTTTCAAGGCTTCACCCCCACAGTCAGTCATTTGAAACTCAAACAATAATACATTTACATTGTCCTCATGCATTAACATGGTAATTCATATTACCCCTTCGCTAGAGGGAATATCAAGTACCCCTCACCATGAGGGATCTTCCTCGAATGATTCATTTTTCATGTGCAACCACACGATCAACTTTTAGACTCAAAACAAAAACTATGACATTCCCGAGCCTTCTAATGCTTCCCCAGACACAAGATCTTCTTCCCAACCTAGTGGCCATCTTAAGATAGAGAAGACATTCTTTGATGCACCGCTTCACCCACCAAAGGGTTTTCTTCGTTGTATGACACATCATCCCAATGCATGGGCTACCCAAAACTACAATATTGTGGAAGACTTAGCCTAGGAACCTTGTGAGATGTTGGCCCTCAAAGTTATGCAAAGAATCCCCACGCAATGGAAAGAATTACTATCGTCCATAGGTGGGGTTTATCCATCTGAGTAAGACTTGATTACATTTGACACTACCCAAACTACTCATAGGATCTCCCATAAAGTATCCTTCCATATTAAAGTATGAACGATGGGGAAAAACATCTTATGAATAATCATTGATGAAGGAGCCTCGACTTGCATCATGTCGATTTCTTTTTGGAAATCCCTTGGATATCCCAGGATTGATATGTCTGCTACACTTTTAAAATCCTTTGATGGAAATATATTCCAACCTCATGGAATAATCATCGCCTTACCCATTGATTTAGCTATAAAGAATGTCTCTATTTTCATATAGGTCATCGACACACCACTTGAGTACAATTTGTTACTCAGGTGCAACTGGTTCTATGAGATGATTGTAGTCGTTTCATTGGTATTTAGGGTTATACGTTTCTCTCACCAAGGGAAAATAATTAGGATTGATCATATTGAATTATGAACCCCATAACTTTGATCCAATGCGGGGTCTAATGTACCCTTTGTCTTTGATACCATGCAACCTGTTATGAACATTGGTGCGGGGATGTTCAAATATCCTTCACTTATGGATATATTCCCTCTTCCTCCACCATCTCCTATTGCAGCCATCGCCCCCATCAACATGATTTCCTCATCTACCAATGGATCCCTTGGGTATTTTGATCCTTGGCTGGTACCTCGTCCTGAGAATATTGATTAATATTGTGCATCCATCCCTCTTACCCCAGTCAAGATTGTTGATCCGACAATGCCATCAACATCCATTGATGCTGGTCAATAACTCCATTCTTATATGGAGTGTGATCCACCTACTTCACCCATTGTTATGGGGAAAATATCTCTATGGCTAGGGGTAAACCAAAACAAACAGAATGACATGAAAAAATCAATTTTAATCCCATGTATGCTATATAAATGAAATGATAACAATACAAGGCTAAGAGCCTAATAAATCAGTGCATTTGAAGAAGACCATTGTTGATCATGTGACCCAAATATTTATACCTACAACTTGTCCTCAACAACCAAGATACACAAGAATATGGTGATAATATATAATGTTAGCATATAAATTAGCATAATACATTAACATACATGAAAAATATGCCCATGGAATAATAATTCAAATATTTTCAAGATATCAATTGGACAAGAAAAGAGTATTTCTATTAAAATAATCATCAGAATAACATAGGTGACAAACTTCTGTAACGATACATATCGGAACCGATAAACTAAGTCCTTCCAGCTAGGCCTCCACCAATTCAATCCTCCACCAAATACAAGCTCATATATAGGATTCAATGAGGTTCTCCATCAAAAAGAAGGAAGATCTTGGGGGTTAAACAAAAGGAGTTCAAACTTTCAAGGATAAAGGGACGCATACTCAATATGAAGTGAAATTTCTCCAGAGTGTCTTTTCTCTCAAAGTTGAATTCTTATCCCTCAAGGCTTGGATATGGCTCATTTTATAGCCTTTAAATGGAACTAAAGGGCCGAGTTAGAGCATTTCCAATATATGTAAGGCCAAGGATCATGGATCTCATTACATGGCATGGAAACCCAACATAATTTTTAATTTTGAGCATCGAACCCGATAGGGTCCATATACACTTGTTGTATAGCTGATAGGGTGCATATATGTGGGAAAATATGCATTTTTGGCTCTTGGATGAACAAAAAGGAACTTCAAGTCTACAGAGGGTAATGGAATTCCATCCAAGCAAGTTGCATGGAGTGAGAAAAAATTTGGTGTAATAGAATCCCTCTAATGTGTGAGGTCAGAGGACTATCTGTGATGGCCGAAATAAATTATAATTCCCAGAAGTGGAGTAATGAAGACTCGGATGGAAGTACTAGTTTCTCATAAGAATATTACAATTCATAATGACTTTGTACACATGGTTGTCAATATGAATTACATTGCATATCCATGTAGAAATATATCAAATAGTTGTTCATGGCCATGAATGAGAAATACAAAGCGGACATATGCCATAGGTTGTCATAGTTACAAACATGGAACAATGGAATCTAGTCTCAGAATCAATCTGAATATATCTATATACAATGGAGTACAATTTGATTTCCCATGATCATTAAATTCATATAGGTACTAGTCCAATGAAAGACAGTAATAGATGAGGAATGTTTCTTCTGTAAGATGGAGGTCTTCTACACTATCCGTTGAAGGTGCAAGTCTACATCATGTGAATAGAAGAGTTGAGTTCAAACACAATGAGACTTCATTTGATTACCGGTCATTAAGGTATATCATTAAAAAACATGAGATAACCCACCGATAATGAAAGTAGGTATCAATGCATTGAGTACATTCTACAAGTGTGAATAAGTATGTTGAGGTTGAACACCTGAAGAAACCATTGATTAGGAGAAATTGATGTATTCCCAACTGTCGATGGAAGGAGATCCTGCCACTGATGACTACAAGCCTCTAGGTACTCATAGGAATCTAGGACTCATTTCCAGAGTAGATGAGTTGCAGTAGATGGAAGGAGACCTGTTGAAAGGAGAGAATTAAGGGATATCTCATCATTCAAAAAAAGGTACAAAGAAATAGCTTAATGATTAGAAGGAGATTGGATGAATAGGATGTTCACGAATTAATGACCCTGTGTGTCCCTTGCATGCACTAGATGCAAGTAGTGCATGAAAGAGACCCTCTGCATAGAATCCAATAAGGAAAATCGTCGATAAAGGAGAGGAAACCACCAATAAGGGTAATGGAATCCAATACACTACACAAATCCCAATGTGTGAATATATTTCTTATCGTCAAATAAAATGGAAACCCCCCAGTCAACGACCAATGAGGAAATGTCATATGTTGGGTTCAAGGTTACCTATCCATAATGAAAGTAGGCCCAGGGTGCATGGTAGGAAATAAACTTCATGTGACTCTGAGATACACTAAGGGTATGGTATACATGCAAAGTAAATAGTTTTGAGAAATGGTTGACACATGCTTATAGACTTTCTTTGAACAAGAGCATGAGACATACAAATAACTTAGACAACATAGGCTTAATCATAAAAAAAAAAAATGATGCAGGAGGCATCAAAACACTCTCCATAGGGAATGGAAGAATAACCAATCATAGGAGTAAACTCTAAGTAATGAGCTCAACCTCCTAAATTCATGCTAAACCCAAAATTTGGATGAAAATGGACTCAAAATTTGTTGCTCTGTTCAAAGGTGACACGACTATTGTTGATATGAGATAATATTATTTTCCCGCCCATCTTTTTTTTTTCATAGGCAAAGAAATGTTATGATACAAGAGAGGAAATGAGTGTCATGAGTAAGAATATAGTTCCAAGCAATGGGACATACCTATTCTCAATGAAAGGAAGTGTATGTGGGTCATGTACACTCAGGGGGATGTTTCCTCCAAGGGTACAAGGTTTCAAGTTGCAAAGGATATAGGGAAGGCACTACTTGGCTAGTGATGCAAATTATTGAGGTAAGAGGCTTATAAAGAGAAAGAGTGAACCTACAACATGATCAATAATGAAAGCATGATGATGGAATTCAATTACAACTTAACTCCAAAAATCCCCTTTTTTGTAGATTTTTCCCCCTAGGCCCGAAAAATTATAAAATAATACCCAGGAGAAATCTTCTAGCCAATGGTGACTAGAGTATTCCTTTTTTGTAAGTAGTCTAATTGGTCTGGAAAAGGGTTAAACTTATACCAAATAGAAAATCCTTTCAAATCCATTTAACAAGTGTGAAAGAGACAAGTTCACTCTGTTAGCACCAAAAGTCACCTCTGGATTGCGTCATAGGTAAGCCGAATACCCATCAGAATTTTATGTCACAGGTTGGTTTTTCTAAGAGGTCAAATGGGTGCAGATTCGAGATGATAACGTTTTAACACAGGAAACTGGATTGGAATGCATAAGTAGGTGAGGTCTTGGTCTAACTTCAGTTAGTAGGTTGTAGTAAAGGTGAGTAGGAGGAAGACTTTAGTGGGAAAAATGTAAAGGTATGCCACAGACATTGGGTCTTCCAACAGCACTGGAGGAAAGACTTAAAGACAATATCTTCTTGAATTCAACTCTCAAAGAAATTGAAATAAAATATAAAAACATTATAATCAAGCATTCATC
The DNA here is from genome assembly GCA_009831015.1 of Picea engelmannii. NCBI lineage: Eukaryota > Viridiplantae > Streptophyta > Pinopsida > Pinales > Pinaceae > Picea > Picea engelmannii. The sequence goes on from ML785162.1 coordinate 948,355, forward strand.
ATAACACAATCACAATAATTCACGTGAATTAGTCACTTATGAACTATTTCAATATCAGAGGGAAATAAGACGGATTAAGAAAGATGACTATCACTAAACAAGAAGTCTCAAATGCGTATACATAACTACAAAACTAGAGTTTTCATCAAAACTTTACAATGTGGGAGAATTTTTCTACCATCGACCCTAACAAAATATCAAAACTGAGTATTTACACTCAGAACTACTAGCTCCCTTCAAAAGAGAATCTTGGTCATTGCATTCAAGGCTTGGAGTCTACATCTTCCTCTGTCAAATTTCACTTGCATTCCTTGGTCAGACACAAGATCAGATCAGTATGGGCATTACAAGAAAATCCATGACAGAGGAACTTTTGGCTGACAGTCTGCGCTCCATGGCCAGTTTTTCAATGCTTTCTATTTATGTGGTGAAATGAGGTTTCAACCACCTTCCCCATTTTCATTAGCTACTTTCTTCGGGATCATGGCGAGGCCTGAAACCCATAAGTTTTATAGGAAATATCATGACTCCTTCGAGTAAATTTTGGTGCCTCAAGGTCATGCAGATCTTTCTCTATGACCAACTCGGGTTCTTTGATATTTTTCACAGCTCCTTTTCATCGCCCCATGCGACCTCGAGCCACAACCTCGTGGTTATCCCACATGAAATTTCAGGATTTCGCACTTCGGTAGTTTTCACCCCCCTTGATTTGAAAAATCTCGATGCTCAAAATCGTGAAAACGACCCCTTTGGATCGACGATTGAATTTTCTTTGAACTTGATGGCCATGATCAATTCCTCGAACAATCTCATTTGCCCATTTCTCGATAGGTGCTTTCCCTTTCTGTATGGATCTGCTCCCATATGACCGCGGGCTATGACCATGGGCCCAAACTTCCCAAGGCATTTCAGGACTTTGCTTATCGAGAGCTTCCATACTCTTGTCTTCGGATTTCCCAATCCTCAAAATCGCTAAATTTTCGATCAGGCGCCACGTGCTCCACTAGTTTGAATGACCCAGATCTATTCTGCAATCTCACGACTTGCAAGAATTTCTTGTGGCTCACCTCAAAACCCCCGAAACCCGATTCTACAAAATTGTTTAATCAACTGCCACCTGTCCCCACTGGATTGAACGACTCCCATGAATCTCAGATTTTGGGAATTTTTCATTTCAACAATCAGCACATCGAGACATTGATGAATAGTTTTAACCACCTTTTGGAGTTCCGATTTATGTGAACCATCGATCTATCCTGCTTGCAAGGAATCTCTACCGTTGAAAAATAATCTTGGTCGCAGATGGAGACCTTGGATAAAACACATTTGTTGGTTTTTTAAACCCCTTCTTTTGCATCTAGTCACCTAATCGCCAACTTCAAAGGAAAAACATCCCCTTGCAAGAATATGTGATAACACACTCGACGATCTTTTCATTTTTTGAGAGTCGAAAAAGAGCTTAAACAAGACTTGGGGGGGGGAGTCCCATAGGTAATGGTTAGAATTATTATGAGTAAGAAAATGGGGATCGAACGCAAAGTCATATTAGGACTATAAGGAACTCCCGTTCCCATGGAATAACTTATGCAGTGGCACAAAATGACACAAATGTTCTAACTAGGGAATCCATGTTTAGTAAGCCTCTATCACTTAATAACGACACTTCTAGTATCAGTGAGAAGGATCTGTGTTGCTAATAATTGGTTTTGTACCTAATTGGTATGGATCACAGTCATAGAATTATGCAAGAATTCAAAACAGAGTGAAAACCTATCATATATGTCAGTGAAATAATATACATGCCAAAGGAATGAACGGGTGGTAGGACACTGGAAGCTGTAAAAAATCCTAGACAAAACCACTAAAAACTAAGTCTTTCCACTACATTATGAGTCCATAAGGTCAAAAAATTGAAAATAACTATAGAAAGTGGGTAACAAATTTCTACTAATAGTAAAAATAGAACATTTTACCATACCATTATGGTCGACAATTCTGTTACGAGGAAAATCTCTCTATGGCTAGAGGTAAACAACAATAGACAAAATGACACGCATAAATCAACTCTAATCCCAAGTATGCTATATAAATGAAATTATAACAAGACAAGGATAAGAGCCTACCTCGACTGAATGTTTGAAGAAGACCACCGTTGAGCACATGACCCAAACCTTTATACCTGCAACTTGTCCTCAAAAACCAAGATACAAAATCATATAGTGATAATATATAATGTTAGCATATAAACTAACATAATCCATTTACATACATGACAAATACACCCATGAAATAATAATTTAAATATTTTCAAGATATCAATTGGACGAAAACAAAGTATTTTTGTTAAAATAATCAGTAGAAGTACATAGGTGACAAACTTCTGTAATGACACATGTCGGAACTAAGAAACTAAGTCCCTCCAGTGGGGCCTCCACCTATTCATTCCTGCACCAAAGACAAGCTCATATATAGGAGTCAATGAGGTTATCCATCACAAATAAGGAAGATATTGGGGGATAAACAAAAGAATTTTATACTTTTAAGGATAAAGGGATGCAGACTCAATATGAAGTGAAATTTTGCCAGAGTGTATTTTCTCTCAAAGTTGAATTCTTCTCCCTCAAGGCTTGGATATGGCTCATTTTATAACCTTCAAATGGAACTAAAGGGCCAAGTCAAAGAATTTCTAGTGTATGGAAGGCCAAGGATCATGCATATCGTGACATGGCATGGAAACCTGAAATAATTTTTAATTTTGAGCACCAAACCTGATGTGCATGGGTTGTAGTGGAGAAACCTGTGTATACACTTGTTGTATAACTAATAAGGCATGTATATGTGGAAAAATATGCATTTTTAGCTCTGGGATGAAAAAAAAGGAACTTCAAGTCTATAGAGGGTAATGGAAGACCATCCAAGAAAGTTGCATGGAGTGAGGAAAAAATTGTTGTAACACCCATATGCATTGTTGACTCTCCAAGTTCACATGACACCCTTGATATTGCGTTTCCTTCATAAAAGGCCTTCATGGAAGTCATGGTTTCCACATACAATTCCATGGAATATGTGAATCCTTGAGAATCTATCCTCCCTAGCTTGGAACCCATGATAGTTAGCATGTTGAGCTTCCATTTGGGATTGGGAGCATTTATTGAGACATCCAATGAAACCCCTAGTATTGAACCTTTTCCTCCTCCTATTTATTTTTCAGAACTTTCCACCGAATTCTCTGTTACCCCTTCCATCGAAGATTCATTTTTCATACTTCCTTTATGTATTGATCAAGCCCATCAAGGAGCTTCCATGGCTCGTGAGATGAATCACAATGAGTATCTTCCTATGCAGACATTTGATCTTATGTGGCAGGGCCTCAGCATGGTAAGCCATATAATGCCAACATTATCTCCTGAGTTCGTTGATTATGAAAAATATCCTTGGCCTGAGACTTGCAAAAGGCTCTACTTTGTGTAAACCATCAAGATGTGCAGTGTCTTGTACATAGGTGTGTGGTGTGAGTGTGATTTTTTTTTCATATATCATATCCAAAAAATCCAAAAATATTTTCCTTTGTTTAGATTTCATTATGTGTTTTGACCTTGGAATCTAGTTTACAAGTTCTTGACAAGATTCTAGAGACTTTTTTTACAAAGATGATGACTTCCATTGAAATTGAGGTACGTGTTCCCAAATTCTCTTATAGGGATAGGTTTTTCCCTGCATTTCCACTCTACATTATTAACCATCCATACTGCCAACGTTATGACTTAGGTTCGAACCTGACCAATTTCAACTTTAACCAATCCTTTTCCATGTCATAATTGGTTCGGTAGTGCCTACCCTTCATGGGAACCCTATTTAGCACCCAGATTGCCATTTGGTGCCCATGTTGCATTCTTCTATAGTCCCAAGAGGCCTCTTTTATCCTTGCCACGACTCAAATATTGAGCCTCATTATCCTCTATTTATATTCTTGCGACATCTCGTGGGGGTTCCTGAAAAGTTTCATGTTGTTTAATGGTCGCTTATGCATTTGCTGCTCACATCATACCTCCTTTCACTATGATGTTGTTTTCCCATATTCCGCATACCTCTATGCAGTATCCTTAACCATCCACCTCTTGCATCATTTGGACTTCGTTTTGCATCCACCTACCCAAGGAGAGAATAGTTTCTAATATTGGACCTCACTTGCTCATACCATTTTCATCCCTCATTTCTTAGGTCGGTTCCATGCACTTGTAACATAGGAGCATGTTGTTAAGCCACTCATTCTCTCCCAACAAGTCTCTAATCTCTTTTAAGACTCTCTAAACATGAAAATATTTCCAAGTGATCTTGTCTTCTTTCAAACTTTTTAAATGATTTGAAAGGACATCTATTGGGTATAAGTTTAACCCTTTTCTAGGCCGGATGGACTACTTATGAAAAAAGAATTCTCTATTCCACCTAGGGTATAAGAGTTCTCCCTTGTATTTTTTTATACCTTTTTGGGCTTGGGAGACTAAATTTATGAAAAATAAAATCAATCTTTCTTGGGTAACTATTTCGTTCTTGTACCAATCATACTTGTGTCATTCTTTCGTGCTCGTTAAAATATGAAGGAGATGAAAAATACAAAAAAAAAAAAAAAAGAGTGGGCGTTTTTCAGCATTGGTCTATTCACAAAAATGGAAACACCAGTCGATTCACCCCTGAACATGGCACCTGTTTGAGCCCTCATCATATAGTTGGGTTTTATATTTCCTAGGAGTCGTTCCAGTAATATGAGTTAGATATACTCCTTCGACTGATTACTCTTCCAGTCATCATGGAGAGTGCTTCAATGCCTCCTGTGTTGTTTCATTATATTCATCAAGATCTTGTGTCTTGTTGACAAGTCACCATTGTGTCGTGTTATATGTTCAAGGTAATTTCAAGCCATAGTCGGCCATATGTTGTTTTTTTTACTTTCCAAGTAAACCATCCCTATGTTAGTTGTACCTTGTGATACTCTCTCTTCACATCATATCTCGGTGCATGTTTCATGTCGATTGATGGGGGATAAATCAAGGCCCTCATTCAACATATCTCTTCCTATAGAATTTAGCGTATTATCTAGGATAGGGATATAGGAACCAACTAGTACCTTTGAGATTGCAATCATCAGTGGCAGGCTTCCTCGACATTGACAATGGGTTTTTATCATTGACCCCTGATCGATTGAATCTACAAGTGTTTGACACCAAATCCTATATTCACACTCGTTAGATTGTAATAGGTACCTTTGGGTCCATATTCATCATCGATGGGTCCCCTCGCCTCTGTTAATGGTATACATCACCGATCGGTAATAAGACAATTTCTACCATGCTCGACATCAGCTCATCTATTCACATGTTGTAAATTATTACCATCGAGGTTTGGGACGAATACCTTTAATTGTGCCATATCCTTCCTTTAAAGAATGCCCTCCCAAGATACGATGGAGTGTATCACTTGTATATGAAGACTTCCAGGGCACTCTCCTTAGTGCTCATTATCTTCCTGACATATATATGTTATGTCATAGATCCACATTGTATCTACTAGTGGATGTGATTATGTTTCTGACATAGATACACATTGTATTTGTTGGTGGCTATGATTGAGTTCATGACATATATCCACATTGTATCTACTAGTTTTTGTGATTATGTTCCTGACATAGATCCACATTGTATTTGTTGGTGGCTATGATTGAGTTCATAACGTATATCCACGTTATATTGTCTCGTGGCTATGGTCTTATTGAAGACATGGATCCACTGTGTATTCTTCTATGGCCATGGTCTATCATTTCATATCATGGATCCACAGTGTGTTATTTGGAGTCCATTCTCATTCAGAGTCTGAGTATGTCTTTGTAGGGGATTGGTATATATAATTCACATTATTGTAATGTATTTCAGCCATCCACTCCTTTCCTAACCTCACACATTAGGGGGAATATGTTACAACCTTAATCTCCACCCTACAATACAGAGAGGATGTCATTAGAGGATCAGGTCCCTAATGCATCGTTTTCATAGGGTTTCACACCATTTGGAGCCTTGTTTACCAATTTTTAGGTATCCTCACGAGACACGCAACAAACAACAAGCGAGGCCCTCACATGACATTAGTTGTTCAACCTTTGAGGCACTATCAAGTTTCTATAATTGGGGATTTACGAGGCGAGAGGCGAGATATTAGTCTAATATTAGTGGCTAGGACCTAGGAACTCACATCATTCGAGTTTCTAGGGGCCCATAGAATATCTATAAGCCTCTCCGAAGCCTCCTCCAAGAGATATATAACAAATGAAAATCTTGATAAAGAGGGAGAAGAATTCAATAGAAAGGTTATGTTGCCAAAGTACATAACTATTCAACGATAAGTCATTGGAGCCTAGCATGACCAAGGAGATGTAAGGAGAAGTAAGGAGAAAGGAGGTTGAAGGAGCCTACATCAATACTTAAGGTATGAAATTGTGATGTAATGTTATATTTGAAATCAATATATCATTTGTTTTTTCCTTGAATATTTGTGATGGATATATAAATTTTCATATCTAATTCAATATATTATAGATCAGATTAAATTCAAGCTAGATCTAGGAATATAATATTAGGAAGAAAAGTGGAATGGTATTGTCTTTGGTGTGCAAGGAGAAGGTTGTAGAAGATAGATCTGGAACTTCAGGACTGCAAAAGCTAGGAATATAATAAGGAAACCCTTCAAAAAAAGGTATGTCATTCTTCCATCCTCTTGTGTAATGATCTTATTGATTGTCTCTAGGAGAACCAAAAGAAATATACCCTTCCTCTCTAGGATACCTAGGATTTTCCTAGGCATATATGAATGATCCACTCAGTGAGATCCCCATGATAATTTTACCCATAATATTAACCCTAAAAGATGAAACATCAAGTATTGTGAGTCCCGAGGTGGTTAGTTGATATGTCAACTTCCCAAGGGAACAAGATTTACATACAATCTTAATTTGGGGTGCATGATAGATTTTTGGAAAGAGATATTAAAGTATTAAAACTTTTTTCTTGGGATAAGGCATTTGGTTGGCAACCTTTGGCCCCCAGAATGTCTAAAATCCATCATTTAGGGCTTCAAAACGACCCTAGATGTTTAGGACTTGAAAACCATAGAAAAAATGATAAGAAGATAGAGAAACATTGAGTCAGTGGAAGAGTAGGGCGGCCATTGATATCCACATGGATTATTCCTCCCCCCTTAGGAAGAAATGGTATCCATTGCATCAAGTTCCCTCATCATATGGAGAAATGTTTGTTGAATTTGGTTTCTGGTGAGCCACTTTCCTTGGTCAAGAAGCTACACTACTTTGACGACCTAGTAGATTTGTATGTTCTATTGGTAGGTTCCTTTCATATGTGTATCCATGGTTCAATAAATTGTATCCTACTCAAGGGAGTCAGGGTTTATTTATAAAGGGGCCAAGTGCTTAGCTACCTCAGAGGTGCCCAATAAAGGTGGAAAGTATGGGAAAAGGATCTCCACGTTAAAAAATGGATGCAAGCTAAGGAATGGGGAAATACTTAATTCAAAATAATTCTCACTTATAGGCTTGGTGATGGTGTAAGGCCCATGTTGAAGTGGGAAAATCTTGCAATGGGGGCCTGCAAGGCGATCTTTCTACAAATGTAACTAGACCTTATCATCAACCTGAAACTTGTGTGGAACCTAATGTTGGTCATGTCATTTCTTGTACTTCACATTATCTTTCTGCAAGGTGTCATGGAATTGTTAGAATATGTGTTGAATCCATTTAACAAATCTGGATGCCTTATTAACCTCATTTTGAGCATGGGAAGATTCTTCCTGTGTGGATGCAATTGGAAGGGATACATCAATTGGAACTAATGGTTGGAACCCCAAGCACACCTGCAAAGGGATATGGCCAATAGAGCTATGAAGGGATCGATTGTAGCTATGTTGAACATAAGGAATACTCTCATCCCATGTGAGGGGATGTTTGGAGTTATACATTCTCATGATATGCATAATCATCCTATTGAATACCTCTGTCCTTCCATAAATTTGGGGGTGGAAGGAAGTTGATTTGGTGATCTTGGTGTCCATTAAAGACCATAGACTAGACCAGAATGTACTCAATAACCTTATATCATGATCTGAAATAATAGTCTATGGTAGCCCAAAATGAACCCAAACATGCTCGAAGAAGAACTTAGCATTGACCTCAGTTGTGATACTCTTCTTGTATGGTTTCAAAAATTCCATCTTAGAGAATCTATCAATGACCACAAAGACACAATCCTTACCATCCTTGGTTGAATGTATACTGGACATGTAAATCCATGGAGATGAACTTGTAAGGCCTATCAGGAGTAGGCAAAGGGGTGTGCTACTCTTGTTTCTTAATGGTGGTTTTTTATATGGCATATCCAATGCATGATCTGATAAAATTGATGGCATCTTGTTGAATCTTTAGAAAATAAAATACTTTTACAATACTACTATTGTTTTCCACACAAAAAATTATTTCCACTCGACTATAATGAGATTCCCAAATCATATTTTCACACTTGCTTGAAGGAACGTAGAGGTGGCCCACATGACATAGTAGTCCATCCTAGAGATGAAAGTTTGGAACTGGTTTACCTGTGCTCAATTTTTGATATGTGAAAGGGAAGTCAAATTCATCATTGTATAATTGTGGCCACCTGAAAGTCTCATTCCCATAGGAGTTAATAATTGTGGTTAGTTCCATAATCAGGGGTTGAATGAGGCATTGTACAACATGGTTGGTGCTTCCATTATTGTACTTGATGTTCAAGTGGAATTGTTGTAGCTATGTGGACCACTTTTTATGGAAATAATTCTATATCTGTCCATATGTCTACATGAATTGTAGAGGCCTGTGATCGGTGTGGATGACCATTTCCTTTCCCATAATATAATTCTTCTACTATCAAGATGCATGAATGATGGAGTACATATAGTTTTCATATGTGGGATATCTATGAACAACATCATATAGTGTTTCATTGTGATATGCCATTGAATGTCCCTACTAAGTAAGGACTACATCAATGGCATAGTAAGATGCATCCATCTCAATATCAAATAGTTGTTGGAGGTCCAGGAATGTGAGGATAGGGATGGAGAAGAGGTGATGTTTTAGATCCTAGAAGGATTTGTGTTGTGATTCAGACCAGGAAAACTTGGATTTAGCTCCACCCTTGGTCAGATGACTTAAGGGCCAAGTGATATGAGAGAATCCTAACATGAACCTATGGTAGAAGTTGGGGAGGCCCAAGAAGTTGTGGAGCATTGTCATAGTCTTTAGGATTGGCCAGTTGCGGATGAATTGGATCTTGGCTAGGTCCACATGCACCCTATGTTCATCCATGATATATCCCAAGTATTGAATTCATTGCATGCAAAATGATCATTTCTTCAAATTGGCATATAGATTGTGTTTCCACAGGGTGCTCAGTACCTGTTCAGTGTGCTCCAGATGTTCTTCCTAGGTTCATCTAAATATGACGATGTCATCCAAATATATGACCAAAAAATATTTTTTGAACAACTAAAAGATATCATCCATCATCCTCATGAATTTCATTGGAGCATTAGTCAATCCAACAGGCATGAAAAACCATTAAAAGGGACTTATTTATATTTGAAGGTTGTTTTCCATACATTGGTTTGTTTTATTGGAACTCGGTGGTGGTCAGACTTTATATTGATCTTACTAAAGAAATTGGGACCCTTAAGGTGATCAACAATATTTTCAATCTGAGGATCAAGTATCGGTTCTTAAAAATGATCTTGTCGAGGGATCTATAATCAATACAGAGCCTCCATGTCCCATCCCTCTTCTTTACCAACACATGTTTTCTCCCACAAGGCAAGGAGCGTGTTCTAATGTGGACCTTATGGATGAGCTTGTGAATATGACACTGTATTTCCTCATTGTTCTGAAAGGATATCCTATATATACAACCAATGGTTAAGGAAACACCAAGCATAAATTCAATTAATGTTTGAATTGAAAGTGTAGAGGCACCCCTGTAGGTGAAGTGAAGATATCTCTATATTCAGCTACAAACTTTTCCACTTTATTCAATTATGTAGAGAGATCCTATGCAGAGGATGTGGCAGTGACATTGAACTTTTGTTCACCTTCTGTCCAGACCATGAAGAGGAAAATTTACAGTTTAAGATATTACAGTCTGGCACTATTTTTCCAAGATCAATGAAATTGCAATAGTTAGAACTACCTTTGGTACCCTATAGGGATGACCTCCCAAAGTAAAAATGACACTAGAGGGTCGAGATTCATAAATAGAATGGCACTTCCACATATAAGGCTATCCTAAAATAAAATTACAAACTTTGAGTGGGGAAACATCACATAGTACCTCATCTTTGAAGGGATTTATTTCGTAGGATAGGAGACACTATTGGATAACATGAAGGTCTCATCCTTGGCTCAACCAATGGATGGTGTGTGGTTGATCGTGTGGAATTTTTGGCAGCTTCAGTATCTTAATGAAATCAGTTGAGATAAGGTTCTTTTGTCTCCCACTATCAACAATGAAATGTAGTGGGGTCCCTTTCACCCACATCTATGAATAAAAGAGGAATCACATTTCTCAATCTCCTCTGAATCGTCTAGTTCTATATTTGTATTTGCAATGGAAGAAATAGATTGTAACATTCCCTAACACCCATGCTAAGTCCCTTCACTATGGAAAATGACTTAGCCTTCCAAAACGAATTAAAAATTCCCCAAACATATAACAAAAAATCAAGCAGAAGTAGGCCCATAAAATTCATAGCAAATAACATGTTGATTTAACCATGCACCTACAACATTTATAAATCATGAATGCATATAGTAAAGACCTAAGAATTACACAACATTCAAATAAATCATTTACATAGTGGAGTAAACATAATAAACACAACATGAACTTATATGTTCTTAATGATTAATCAATTGGATACAAATAAAGAATGAACCTCCTAGACATAGGCACTGCTGTTCATTTTCGCTCAACAATAGGCCACCCTCGATTTAAGGCTATGCGTCCACAAGGAGATTCAACCCACTAGTTTTCCACTCTCCAAACAAAACAACTCCAAAACCAAGGTTCTACTCCCATGAAAGTCCCAATACCCAGGTTCTTGTTGAGATTCAACAAGAAGATCCTAGTGAAAATTATGCACCTACACTAGGATGGAGCCTCAGGATATTTTTAGTTGGAATTCTATTTATTGATGATGTTCTATTTATAGATGTGTGTCGACTATTATTATCCCTTAATAATAGTTGGACAATAAATATTAATATGTTATCTCATAATTACTTGAAATAGTTAACTGAAATGGAAAATCAGTTAGCTATAGGAAATTTGAGTTCAAAGGTTGATTGGTGGGACATGGAAGTCGAATTAGTTGTAACTAAGTGACTTGAAGTTGTAACAGAGTTATAAGTGTAATTATGTGAGTTGTGAAGTAGTTTAACTCTGTTAAATGAGTTAATCTCAATTGTACTAGTTGTAATTGAACTTACAATAGTGAGAGTTCATTGAATTAATTATTAATTAATTCACAATCAGTGATCTCACATGAAACTGAAGATTTACCACTATTAACTACATGCATTTCAGATCCATTGGAGACCTAATTGAGATAACAAGTGAAAGGGACAGTTTGGCTATCAGTTGTGATTTGAGTGAAGTACACTCATGCAATCACACACACAGTGGATGTGCCCACGAGCAATGCCCAGCCTAGGAAAGAGGCAATTAAAATCCATTTGCAGTTTTTCCATTAGCAGGGATTGCGCAGAGGTAGGTTGTCTGGAGGCAAAGAATTGGCACTTGTATTTATTGATTTTTGCATGACAATGTGAGACGATTGTATTGTACTGAGAGCTCTTGGATTAGATTTTTCTATGAGATTGTTTCATGATCCATGATATAAACATAATATATTATAGTGGGGTTTTTAGCTTTATGCTTTCCCTGTAAAACATCTGTGTTATGTGTGATTGATCTTTCTTCTTTATATTGAAATTGGTGATCATGTTTTAAATTCCGCAAGAATATTTGTAGAAGTTATTCTATATTTAACAATAGTATATAATTGTTATATCAAGAGAATCCATGCAATACCTAATTTGTATTAAAAATTTTACATGGTATCGGAGCGTAGAAGATTGCAGAAGCTGAGTTTGTGATTGGATAGAATTTGAGTTTGCAAAAAGACTTCCTTGGTGCTACAATTGATTCAAGATCAAAATGGATTTCAATGGCTTGAGTTTAGAGTATGCAATTGAGGGAAGCTCGAACTACATTTCTTGGAAGGACAAGATGGAGGCAATACTCGAAGACAATGTCTTGAAGGAATTCATTGACAAAGATGTTCCTAAGACAGATGTTGCAGACGCTGCAAATCTTAATGCATGGAAAACGAAAGTAGCAAAGGTGAGGAGGATCCTCTCTTCATCAAAGAATGATGATGAAGAGGATTTTTCTTTGGTTTCCAAGGCAAGGAGAGGAAAGGGGAAGAAATTCCATTCAAAATCCGAGTCTAAAGTCAAGAAGTTGGATTTGTCTAAAGTGAAGTGTTTTCACTATCACGAACATGGGCATCTCACTACTAGCTGTGCACAAAATAAGAAGAACAAGAAGGTTGTTGGAGCTACAGCTGGTGAGGTCCTTACCTCACAATTTGAACTTGACTTCTCTTTGATTGTATGCATGGCATCAAGTGCATTTGGATCGGTGTGGTATTTGGATAGTGGTGTTCCTTCCACATGATGGGGGATAAGGAAATTTTCAGTGAATTGGAGGAGAGAGATCTCAAAGTGCATATAGAGATGGGAGACGATGGACGATACAGTGTGATTGGAATTGGTACCATTACCTTTCAGAGGGATTCAGGTAAACCATTTCAATGGAAAAATGTTATGCATGTTCCAGGTCTGAAGAAAAACCTGGTCTTAGTCACAATGTTGGAGGATAGAAGCTATGACGTTGTTTTCAGCGGTGGAAAATTTTTTCTGCGACATAAATAATGGGTCAATTCAATAGGATAGGGATTCGAGTTAAGAATATCTACATGATGGAGGTATATGGATGCACTTCCATGATAGGAAAGTGAGAAAAAGTGGTGAGTCGGGATGAGGGCGAATTATGGCACAGGCGATTGGGCCATCTTCATCATGGAGCCTTGAAGATCATGCAACAAATATCTACTGGACTTCCAATGGGAACACTTGTTCAGTTAGATCAGTGCAAGGGTTGCACCATGGGGAAGTATGTAAATTCCACCGTTCATGAAAAGGAGAACCATGCTTCGGTGATCCTGGAGAGAATTCACACAAATGTGTGTGGACCATTCTCGGTAGCTTCAATAGCAAAACATAAGTACTATGTTATTTTTGTTGATGACTTTTCTCGTAAATATTGGATCTTATTCATGCAGAAGAATGATCAAACACTCTCAAAGTTCCGTGAGTTTGAAGCATTGGTGGAGAAAGAGTCAGGGAAGCAAGTGAAGGCTCTAAGGAGTGATAATGGTGGAGAATACATCTTTAACGAATTCAAAGACTTCTGCAACAAAGAAGGAATTCGAAGAGAACTCATAGCACCTCATAACCCACAACAAAATGGGATCGTGGAGAGGAAGAACAAAACGATCGTGGGTGCATCACGAGCGATGTTGCATGATTAGGGCCTACCAATGCATTTGTGGGCGGAAGCATGCAATACTACGGTTTATGTGAAAAATCGTTGTCCTCATAGAGTACTTGGTATGAGTACACCTGAACAAGCTTTCACTGGTAAGAAACCTGATGTTTCTCATTTTAAGATTTTTGTCTCATCCGTTTATGTGCATGTGACCAAGGATGCCAGGAAGAAGCTGGAATAGACTGCTGAAGTTGGGATATTTGTGGGGTACACAAAAACACCCCATAATTATTGTGTGTATTTTCATAACAGTAATATGACTGTTATGTGATGGGATATACAATTTGATGAGGGGAAAGCCATGTGGTTTTCACTTGAGAGGGAGCTAGACTTGCATGCAGAGGAGGAACTGTTGGTTCCCAAATATGAGTCTCAAGATGTGGATCAACCACGTGAGGAGGTTCATGGAGTGGAGGAAACCACTCATGCAGCTCCATCCATCAAAAATGGCAGAAATCGCACCACGAAATCTTATAGACTGAGACTAGATGCTACACAGAATGTAGGAGCACCTACTTCACAACGCAGATAGAGACAGTCTCTTGATCGATTTACTGGATACATGGCTCTCATGAGAAAATATATTGTGACTGAACTATCTTCCTTTCAGGAAGCATTGTAGGATCCCACTTGGTTTGATGAAATGGTGGAGGAGTATGACTCCATTGTAAAAAATAGTTCATGGGAAATTTTCCCAAGATCAATCGACAAATCAGTGGTAGGTTTGAGATGGATCTACAAGGTAAAGCAAGCTTCTGATGGGAGTGTGGAGAAATAAAAGGCTAGTTTTTTGGCCCAGGGCTTCTCACAGATCGAGGGGATATAATATGATGATACCTTTGCACCTGTCGCAAGGTACTCTTCCATAAGATCCATCGTTGCACTCTCAGCTTAGATGGGTCGGCACATTCATCAGATGGATGTAAAAATTGTGTTTCTCAATGGGATCATTGAGGAAGAAGTGTACATTAAGAAGCTAGAAGGTTTTGATACCTTTGACAGGGAGTCACATGTGTGCAGACTCAAGAGAGCGTTGTATGGGCTAAAGCAAGAACCCTATGCTTGGTAAACTCGGATAGACAACTATTTCACCGGACTGGGATTCACCAAAAATAAAGTGGATGCAAACCTATACCAAATTGTGGTCGAGGGTAATCTTTTAATAATTTTTCTTTATGTTGATGATTTAATATTGACCGGTGATGAGTAGATGATACACTCATGCAAGGAGGACCTTGCAAAGGAGTTCGACATGAAGGATTTGGGCCTTCTTCATTATTTCCTTGGATTGGAAATATGGCACCGAGATGGTGAAATTTTTGTGTCTCAAGGAAAGTATGCAAGGGAGATAATGGGTAAGTTTCACATGGATGGATTCAAACCCATGGATACTCCTCTTCCCGGAAACTAGAGGAAAGAGGATGCTACTTGTAGAAAGGTAGTCGATGCTACTATCTATCGATAGTTAGTGGGTTCTCTAATGTATTTAGTGAACATGAGACCGAACATTTTCTATGCGGTTAACCAACTGAGTCAAGCAATGGTTAAGACTACAAAGCTATTTTGGAAGGAGGGTAAGCATGGCCTGAGATATCTGAGGGGCACATATGAGTATGGCTTAGGGTACAGACATATGGATGAGGTGAAGTTTCATGGCTTCAAGGATGCAGATTGAGCGGGAATCCCAATGGATAGAAAGATCACATCAGGGGGGATATTTAGTATCAGATCTATAGTTGTTTCTTGGTACAACAAGAAACAAATATTTGTGGCACTTAGTTTAGTGGATGAGGAATACATGGTAGCGATTCAAGATGCATGTGAAGCTATCTAGATGAGAAAGATCTTGGTTGGTTTGTTTGATTCTCATTTAGATCCGACAGTGATTCATTGTGATAATCAAAGTTGCATTAAACTCTTGATTAATCATGTGTTTCATGATAGATCTAAGAATATAGATATTCGGTATCATCATCTCAGATATTGTGTGCAATGGAAGATCATGTTGTTTCAGTACATTCCTATAGAAGATTAGGATGAAAACATTCTTACGAAGGCTCTCACTAGGAGAAAATTAGAATACCATAGAGACATGATCGAGGTGAAGGATAATCCCTTTCTTGTTGAGAGGGAGTGTTGAGATTCAACAAGAAGATCCTAGTGAAAATTATGCACCTACACTAGGATGGAGCCTCAGGCTATTTTTAGGTGGAAGTCTATTTATAGTTGATGTTCTATTTATATATGATGTTTAATTTAAAGATGTATGTCGACTATTATTATCCCTTAATAATAGTTGGATAATAAATATTAATCTATTAGCTCATAATTACTTGAAATAGTTAACTGAAATGGAAAATCAGTTAGCTATAGGAAATTCAAGTTCAAAGGTTTATTGGTGGGAAATGGAAGCCAAATTAGTTGTAACTAGGTGACGTGAAGTTGTAACAGAGTTATAAGTGTAGTTATGTGAGTTGTGAAGTAGTTTAACTTAGTTAAGTGAGTTAAGCTTAGTTGTACTAGTTGTAACTGAACTTACACTAGTGAGAGTTAAGTGAATTAATTATTAATTAATTCAAAATCAATGATCTCACATGCAACTGAAGATTTACCACTGTTAAGTACATGCATGTCAGATCTAGTGGAGACCCAGTTGAGATAACAGGTGAAAGGGATAGCTTGGATATCAGCTGTGATTAGAGTGAAATGCACTCATGCAATCACACAAACAGTGGATGTGCCCATGAGAAATGTGCAGCCTAGGTAAGAGGAAATTCGAATTCATTTGCAAGTTTTCCATTAGCGGGGATTGCGCAGAGGAGGCAGGTTGTCTGGAGGCAGAGAATTGGCACTTGTATTTGTTGATTTTTGCATGACAGTGTGAGACGATTGTATTGTATTGAGATCTCTTGGATTAGAGTTTTGTATGATATTGTTTCATGATCCATGATATAAAAATAATATATGATAGTGGGGTTTTTAGTTTTATTCTTTCCCAATAAAACATCTGTGTTATGTGTGATTTATCTTTCTTCTTGATATTGCAATTGGTGATCGTGTTTTAAATTCCATAAGAATATTTGTAGAAGTGATTCTGTATTTAACAATGGTAAATAATTGCTAGATCAAAAGAATCCAGGAAATACATAATTCATATTAAAATTTCTACAGTTCTACTCCCAAAACAGTCCCAATCCTCTAGTTCTCTCTTCCCCACAAGCTTCACTACCCAAGGAATGTACCCCCTTCACTTGTAACACTCCCTCAAGATGTATCATTTGTTTATCAGGGTCCCTAGTTCATTCGGTTGGCTAGGAATTCTTCAAATATGATCCAATAACTTTTAGTTGCTTCAAGAGTTTTCACGACAAGATCCACAAGGCTCTTGGGACATTTGCTCAATAGGAAACACACTGCATGATTACAACCTAATTTACAGGAACACAGGCCTCTTTTTAAACATAACCATAGCCCAAAAATGGATTCCTTCAAGAATAGCATGGATGATTCTCTTCCCAATACTCGACCCCTATTTGTTGCTCAAAATTTACATGTAAAATCTATTTTCTATCAAAAAATGTGACTGTCCAAAAACTACCCCCTTGGCCATATGAATTTCCTCTATTTGTTTTCTTTTTTAAATTGAATTTCACTCTTCCCCAAGATGATTGTACTCATTCCCATGCTCCCCAATAAATCTGGGTTGGGACTCCTCACACCCACCCTCTTATAGGAGTTAAATGATTGGCTTTCAACACACTCCACATCAAATTAAAAGGTTATATAAAATGATAATAACTCAGGAATGTGGGTTGGATTAATACTCATGAATAATCCCCCCCCTTGGATCCCTCTCCCTTGTGGAATCATACCCCCCCCCATCCTTTTCATCCATCTTGTATCACAACCAATGATTGTTATTTTCATTAATAATTTCACTATACATAATACAAAATTAGCCCCCCTGACCATATTAATCAATTTGGGCTCTTTTCCCCAATCATATCGGCTCACCAACTTAATCTGTGTTTATATAATTACATTACAATTTATGGGGATTAAAATCAGGGATGTTACATCCCCCCCCCTTATTTTTTCATTGTCCTTAGTGCACAACACCACCAGTTGTACATTCATTTTACAATTTTTTCTCCCTCACCATTAATAAACATATAAGGTCTTCATCCTAATATCACACAGTGATTCCAACCTAATTGTAAATACATAGTCACTTTGGCCCCAAAACATACATACATAGGCACTTCATCCCCAAAACATAGATACATAGGCACTCTGGCCCCAAAACATAGAAACATAACCCACTGTCATTCTCCTACAACTATCCCCATTTCCACTAGTTATCTTCCACCAACCTACCCAAACCAAGGAATATATCCCCTTCACTGCTCTCAGTCCATTGGCCTATACCATTCTTTTATCAAGGCTGAACCAAGGAATGTTCCTCCTTCACTGTCCTCAATCCATCGGGTTGCACCATTCATTTATCAAGGTCTTTTGGGCATAGGTGATTGGGAATCTCACTACTAGGAACTCAAGGGAACTCGCTTCTAGGAAAAATACTAGTGAAAATAACCAACAACAACCTTGTTGTTGTAGTGAAACTCACACAAGAGTTCACTCTTTAGGCCTAACAACCTAGTTCTTCCGCAATCCTGACAACTTACTTCTTCTACAAGCCTAACAACTTGCTTCTTCGAAAGTGAAACTCCCACACAAGACTTCACTCTTTATGCCTAACAACCTGGTTCTTCTGCAATCCTAACAACTTGATTATTCTTGTTGTAATCACCCTCTAGGCTCAGGAATCCCTTTCATGGTTATACAATTCCTAAGGTGATCCATCATTTGCCAAGGTGTTATTGCGCAAATGATTGCCACTTGTTTCTAAACTTCCATTAGAAATGCATAACCTATGACAATCATTTCATCTACATAATATGAATGCAGTAAATCTGAGACATCATCATAAAATTTTCAGTTATAATATTCAAATTTGTTTTGTACACGAAAACAAAATTTGCAAACATGACTTTTTTGCTCATTATATTTGTCTCTTCTAGTTGTAGATATAAGTCTTCCTTATTAGATTTTGTCTTTTCCATATCAAATACCACTCTACCTACAAATTTTCTTAATTTTCACTCAGCCAAACAAATTGTTGGCATATCATAACAATTTCCAATTATTATTTTTCAAAACTCTTTTATACAGGAAACAAAATTTCCTAAACATGAGATTTACGCTCATAATGTTTGGCTCTTGCATCTGTAGGAATCAATATTATTCATGGGATTACACCATTTCCATATCCAATATCATTCCCTCTTCATTTTCTCAACTCCCATGCAGTCAAACAAATTATTAGCATATCATAACAATTTGCAATTACAAGTTTTTCTCAAATATGTTTTACACGGGAAAAACACAATTTTCATGCACGTGTTTTCTACTCATTATGTTGGGCTCTTGCAGCAATAATAATTGGTCTCCTTTGTGGGTGTACATCATTTCCATATCCAAGACAATTTTCCCAACAATTTTATGAGTTTTCACTTAGCCAAACAAATTGTTAGCAATTTTTAAATTATAAATTTTCAAAACTGTTTTATACGGGGAAATAAAATTTTCTCAGACATGAGATTTCCTGCTAATTATATTTGACTCGAATAGTAGAATTCATCAGTATCCTTTATCGGATTACATCCATGCCATATCCAGGACCATTCTATAAATTCTAACCTTGTACAATATCTACTACAAACTGATATTCAGAAAAGAACAGAAAAGATACAATGACAAATACAAATATTACACAGAGATTTTTCACCTAGAAACCCAAACCGGGAAAACCAACATATACTATATTCATACATTAGTTACATTGTTTACAATACAATATACATATAGGAGCTAGAGGCATCCAAAACCCTAACCCAATGACCTGGATTAGTCCAAAACCCTAATTCCTTAACCGGAAATAGAAAACCATCGACAAAAAACCATGTGCCAAAAAACCACATAAATATCATGTGGTCCCGGAAATATGTCATCCCAGTAATATGTCGTCTCAGTGTGAAAAAAAAAATTGGGGGCGCTGCCCCCGAACCCCCGTGCGGGGGGATCCACCCCCCTACGTGCCCCGCACAAATGCTCAGACACTACTACTCGTGCAAAGAATATAACACATACCCAACATTCTCCCACTTGTTGTTTTCTTTGCACACAGGGGGTTACAGGGTTACATAGTCAACAATCCAGGGCAACAATGCCCATGGATCCTCTACACCAAGAGAACTTCTCAGTGCTCATAGATTTTGTTAATGAATCTGCAACATTCTTCAAAGTGTCCACCTTCATCAGTGATACTTTCTTTTCTTCAATCATGTCTCTCACAAAGTGATATTGAGCATCAATGTGCTTTGTCTTTGAATAATAAGCAGGGTTCTTTGCCAAGAAAGTTGCACTCTGACTGTCACACTCTATCCTTACAGCTTCGTGTACCAACCCAATACCTTAACATAATCTTTGTAACCATATTGCTTCCTTACTTGCATGAGTGGCTGCCATGTATTCAGATTCTATAGTTGAAAGTGCCACTACAGCCTGTCTTTTTCTCATCCAACTTAATGCTCCTCCAAATAGGTTAAACACATACCCGCTTGTGGATCTCCTATGATCCAAATCTTCAGCCCAGTCTGCATCCACAAAACCATGTATATTGACCACTCTGTTTAATCCTTGTCTTCCTTCGTAGCACAATCCATAGCTAGCAGTGCCACGCAAATACCTGAAAACCCTTTTTATTGTTGTCCAATGCTCCTTCCCTGGTTTTGACATATACCTGCTCAAAACTCCCATTGCATGTGCAATGTCTGGTCTAGTACAGACCATTGCATATATCAAATTTCCAACTGCACTCGCATATGGAACATGAGACATTTCCCCCTCTTATTCATGTGTCTTGGGACACTGATCCACAGATAACTTTACACCAACAGGAATAGGAACCTTGACTAGTTTACATTCCTTCATATTAAACCTCTGCAATATTGTCTCAACATATTTTCTTTGATTTAACCAGAGTTTCATCCTTTTTCAATCTCTTTTAATTTCCATGCCCAAAATGAAATTTGAAGCACCAAGATCCTTCATGTCAAATTTAGAGGACAACTGAGTTTTCACATCCTGGATAATCTCCTTGTTGTTTCCTATCAGCAACATGTCATCCACA
>ML785162.1:969628-1044667 GCA_009831015.1 Picea engelmannii
GTTCTTCCTTACTTGGTAGGACTTCCTGTTTAACAACATCCTTCATTTCTCTAAATACCACATCTCGGCTATACACTACCTTCTTAGTTTCTGGGTTCCAAAGCTTATAACCTTTGAGACCATCTTTATATCAAATAAAGATACATTTTTCAGCCTTCTTATCCATCTTACTCATGTTTTCCTTTGGAACATGAACATATGCATCGCAGCCAAATACCTTAAGATGTGTGAGAGAAGGTTCCTTACCAGTCCATGCCTCTTGTGGAGTCTTGTCACCCAACGTTGATGAGGGTGATCTGTTGACCAGATAACATGAAGTACCCACTGCCTCTGCCTAGAATTTTTTCCCTATCCCGGCACCACTAAGCATGCACCTTGCTTTTTCCATCAATGTCTTGTTCCTCCTTTCCGCAACTCCATTCTGCTGAGGTGTATATGGGGTAGTCTTCTGCCTTTCTATACCGCACTTCTTACATAACTCTCCACTATTATCTATCCTCGACACCTTAATTTGTTTCTCTGTTTGATTCTCAACAAGAGCCTTAAACTCTTTAAAATTGTCAAAGACTTCAAATTTATTCTCGAGAAAATATATCTAATTTTTCCTCGAGAATTCATCTATAAATGAGACATAGTACCAGCCATATTTTTCTCGGGAAGAAAAATATGGATGTCTTCCATATGCAACAACATCATCAACAATACATGTAGCCATGAAATAATTATTTCTTTCCTTGCACAAAAACTGTCATTAGCAACTTTCATAATCATATATAACAATAAGCTACTTCTAGTATTCAATATGTTATATATATATATATATATATATATATATATTAACAAATATACATTCATTAATGCATATCTATATGCACTAATAATGAATCATTAGCATGCTCATAAATTCATATGCATTCGAGTTCATGTGCTTAGTATGTTTTTTCGATGGGCCATATTATATCGCTGCTATACAACTGCAACAACATCTTTTCTCATGTACAACCTTCTTTGTTATTATTGGCTTTCCTCAATTCTCATTGTAATCACTATACATGATTATTTCCTCCCTAAGCACTTGTCTAGCCAATTCCACTCTTGACTACCTTTGCTTTTCCAGCCATATACTATGTTGATATTAACTTTCAACATTTTTTTTTCTTTTTTTATGGATCCTTCTGACAAAGAACATACATGACCAAATTACATTCTCATCCATACTCTCTTATTGACTTTAGATCTTCAACCTCCATTTACTTTTTGGGACAAACTGATTCATCCCTTTTCTTGATTGAACACATCAACCCTTGCAGTTTCTTGAACCATTATTTTCTCGTTTCCTGACCCATTTGGTTTTCAACTTGACTTCCTTAGTCAATTCCCACCATATTGAAATTCTACACAATGTCTTCTTTTCCAGTTTCACAGAGATTATTTGAAAGTAGTTGACACTAGTTTAATTTTCTATCATACATTCTAGTGATACTTCCATCCTCCTCAATTATCACTAACAACTCTTTTCCATTTGAGATGGGTTCTTTCAGATACCCTCTCTTTTGCATACCAAGTCACATAGAACCATTTTCTTTCTTATTGTTCTTTATTGATTTCCCCTTAGAAAACCATATCCATACTTGAATTATTTTGACTTTCTATCCCAATCCACTTTGGTTATGTACTCAATACCTTGGGAGTGCACCCAAAATTTACTCAATGTATCAACCATTTCCTATTTATTGTTGCTATGTCTCTCAGAGTGTTGCAAGAGACTCAAAATAAGTTGTCATCCACCTAGTGGCGCCTTTCCCAAAAGTATGCCTATATACCTCTAGAACCAATATTCACATGATGCATTGCTTATGCATCTTCTGTAAATTATTTAGTATGCAAACACCTACATTACTTCACCCCTGAAGTTATATCATCCAACCATGATTCCATTTCTCTACTCTGACAACAATCATGGAGGTGTTATCTCCGAAACTATAGGACCAATCCTTGGATATGTTACATCTTATTTCTATGAACACACTATGTATTACTTTATTAGAATCTTGGCATATTAACATTTCAATCATTTTAGAAAATTCTTTCCCACAATGTACTACTTTATATGTATAATGATACACGTTATGGTGGATGGAATTTAACTATTTCATCCACTCAATGATATTCTTTTGCATCTTGATTCCACTGAGCACTTTGATTAGTAGGAGTGGATTTATTGTAGTGTATTCCCAATCCATCACGACTGAACATAGACTCATACTTTAACATTTTTCAGTCTTGACCTTTGATCATCTTGTGAGGCATCTTTGTCATAAGACTCTTTCCTTGAGTACCTCTATTCATCTTTAACAAAATTTCAAATTTCTCACCTATTCGGAAAACCATCTCTCCACACTTCCATGGTATTAGCTTCATGCATACTCATTACTCTTTATTTATCATGAAACATGGATGATCTATTTCTTACTCAACATCCCCAATTAGTATGCATATTTGTCATCTTGAAGTATTTTTCCAATCATAGTGCTATTGAGAGTCTTATACATTGCACACCAAGTCTAGATGTCTTGAGATGGTAGATTCATCAAGAAATCATTCCACATTTGAATAACTAGCCCTGCCTCATTCCTCATACCTAAATATTAATTATGCAACTAAAAATACTTTCTCATGCCCAACAACCAAGTCTCTGCATGTTCATCCTTCTTCTGTTCACCACAAAATGTAGGTGGTTTTATTTTATTCCTTTCTCCCTATAGATCATCCATCTCAAACCTCTTCTTATGCTTCCTCATTGGGAATGGACTTGAACTACAGTCTTCTCTCCTAGTTGAATTCCTTGGGGAGTGATGGTGATTCCTTCCAACACTTCTAGTTCTTCTCCTCTCATCGTGAGACTTGTGACTCCCTGATTTTCTTGACTCAGTCTCCTTATCCATCTCCTTCTCTATTATGTCCAATTTCTACATTAACTTAACGTTAAATACTTATTGTTGCTCCGTGGCTTTCATAAGATTTTTGTTATCATCTTTATAAATATGGACATCCTTTTGCAAAACTTTTATGGTCTCTACCAAGTTCATGTTTTCTCCCTTTCTGTCTTCTCCATGCCCATTGGATTTTGTTACTACAGCTCCCATGCCCATACCAAATATTATTCCTTCATATTCATAATTATAAGTTCCTTGGGAATCATCCATGTCTTGGTTTACTGATCTTTCTGCTAAATTCTTCTTACTTCAAATTACATTCTTGGTTCAAAAATAATTTATTTCTAATTTCTTGTGAATTCTTAATATCATTTTTTTTATACATTCTTGAGTGAATACATGGACTTCACTGTCCACAAATTATCATGACTAACTCTCATGTCCCCATTCAAAATATTTGAGAAGGAATAATGTTAATGGCATGACAGGGAAGATAACTTCATTAGCTCAGGTACCATAGCTTCGATGCTCAACCATCGTCTGAATATCTTTGAATTAGATCTTAATCGTTGGTCCATTATCTTGGTTGTCAGAACACTCAACAAGACCCTGATACTCAGTAACCATATAATCTAGACTCTGGTTCAATATCATTCACCAAAACATTTCACCCATATTTATAATTTTTTTCTTAAGTTTATTGTAGTTTCATTAGTCCATTTCATTCATGTTATAACTATTCCTCCTCCAAAAGGAACTATGGTGTTACGTCGTATATATTGTACACCTATCCTTAGTCATTTTCTCTGAGATCTCACCACAGTCCATGGTCATTTGCTTATGCTTCATCACCTCCACAATATCTTTCACACCGATGAAGTCTTGAACTTAGTCAAATTTTGAAATTTTCACCGCAGGTTCAGGTGATCCCATATTTCTTTTACTCTTATAACTCCATCCACTTGTTTGCCCAACCGATCCTTAAGACTTAGACAAATATTGAAATGTCATGGTGCTCCGCTGATCCATATTTATGACCTTAATGAAAGGAATAACATATTGTATACAATAACACAAAGATACAGAGAACAACAACATATATCCAATGAACAATAACTTCTATTGAATAAATAAAATAGGTTGAAACTATAAAACTGTAGAAATGAAAACAACTTGCTCGAATGGTGGTAGTTATCTTTGAGAAGAGATGTGGTTTCTACGTGCATCCTCCTAAGTAGAATGATTACAATGAGGCTCCATATGCCTTTTTAACATTACTCATGAATTCCAAAACCCTAGACATCCAAAAACCTAACCCTAGGAAATGAAACAACAAAAGTTATGCGGGCCCCGATGGGCAAGTTGGTACCTCAACTTCCCGGGATCGTAACTTTTTCATACGACCTCCATTTTAGGAATGTGATATCCCATTGGAAAGGTATTTTTGAGAAATACACATTATTCCATCAAAATCTAACTTCGTCTATAATTTGACTATGGAAAGACAACAAAAAACAGTGTTTAGGGACCCAAAACAACCCTGGAAGTACATAAAGATGTGTTGACATAAAAAATTCCAAAATAAGCTAGTTGGATTAAGTGGGTGGACACCAATATCCACCTAGAAGATGTGTAGGAGTTCATAAAACCCCAAAAGTCTAGAACCCGCAATTACAAAGAATTACAGAAGAACATTCTAAACTCACAATTGTCAAGAGGAGCCAGTTGGAATAAGTGGGTGGCCACCAATATCCACCTGGATCATCTGTGGTGTATTACCTCTTTGCCGCCATAATATTCACACCCGAAGTCTTTCTATTTATCCATATTTCCGAAAATCCACTGTAGTTTCACGGGTTTTTGTGATGGCTTACCCACACATCCAATCCTCTTTGCACTTTATGGTACCTTAACACTTAGACAAATTACAAGATCTTACCATGGTTTCATGGGACAGACAGTTGGCCTGCCACATGGCTCCACATCACCTGCCAATTTTCATTCCATCCAACATGTACTTTCCACTGTTGTAGTACATGTCTTTATTCTACCACATCATTTTACAATTTACCTCCACGTCATGTTGATCTCATTGTACGGAAAAATACCCAAATGTTTCGTCCAAATTTGTCGAATTTCATATTTTTTTTCCAAAATGCCAAGAATACGTGATTTTCAATTCTTTATTCGACCATTATGATATCTCTTTAGTTATAATTTGCACAAACAATTTTTATCCTCTAAACCTAATTCAATCTTTGCATCATAATTTTGACATTTCCCCTTTGAATTTCTCCACAATTTTGTTGCAAAAATTGGGGCTTTTGTCCAATTTCATCAAATTTTGTCCTAGGCACCATGGCCTCTATGTAAACTCAAACATTTGGCCATCTATAGGACCTGATTTTCCCCAGTAGAGATTGAAATTTCTTATTTTTAATTTCCAAGCTCGATTCTTCACATTACCCATGCGATTTCTCTCAATTTTACTGCAATAATTTAATCAAACAAGTTGCAGACATACTTGAGAAATTATTTCTCTACGAAATTCCACTTCAAAATTATGCTAACTTGGTCCATTAGGGCTCAATGTTGAAAATTGGGCTTTGATACCACTTTGTAACATTCCCAGACACCCAGGCTAGGCCATGCCACATAAAACTCTTATAATTACAACTTTGATACCACATTGTAGCATCCCGAACAACCTCCTGAGAAAGGCTAGTCCAAAAATTATGAATTTTGATACCCTTAAATTAAATCATATATTTTTCATATGAATGACGTTAAGAAGAATAACAAAAAAATACGACAACAATAATTCATGCATATAAAAAACAAATATTCCATGACAGACACTCATAATTACACACACACACACACACATAGAGTAATTGAAATAAGCACATGATAAACACTTATCTCATGAAATAAACACCAACTACATGTAGACCTTCCACATTCCTCCCATACATAGACCACACTGCTCATAATGTCAGTAGTGAGTCACCCCCAAGATGGGGCTAAAATCTACCAGGGAAAAGGGAATCCTAAGTCAGTATAAGGTTTGATAATAAACATAAATGCTTAGTCAAAGGTGCCCAAATGTTGCAACTATCCTACAATCTCTCATTCCCCACATCCAGGTCCCACCCCATGAAGTGTGCCCCTTCTTTTCTCAATAGTCCCTTGGCTTACCTACTTCCCTTATGGGGATTCAACAATAGGACAGATATGAATTCTTAGATTCCTATAACTATTTCCAACGCACCATGGAACAATTCCCAACAGTTTCTCACCCAGAGAAAACTATTCACGGGCCTGAAAACCCACTTCTTCAGCTCCATAATTTCCTGGTATAGGCACAGGTACCAGTTGGTAGCATGGAAGAGTGGATGGTCAATTTCATGAATGAATGAATGAATCCACCTCTCCAAAATATGGGAAATTATTCTATATCCCCCAAATTACATATGCATGTGTCCTTTATGACACATGGCACTCAAGGAACCCCCTTGTCCCCACTTTAGAAAATTAGGATATATTCATATCAATAACTTCATCTCTAAGGGATATTAATATAATTCTCCATTGGGCTTCGGCCCCTTTAGCTTATCCCTTTCCTAGACTATTAGTCCTCTTTCCCTTTCTAGTGGAGTTTATCCCCCCATCTCTTTTGTTGGGTCGGTTTGTAGTAGTGATATATTTTATTAATGGTATGAGTGTTTACATATTACAATAATAGGCATGCTTTCCTTTTAGAAATCTAGGCTCTCCAACCTAGTAATCAAATAGGCACTCTGGCCTATAATGTCCTAGATCACTAGCCTATAAAACATATGTACAATTACACTTGGGATGAACTTGGGGTATTACTGAAAGTGAGCAGGGTGGTGATATTGCTTGTTTTTTCCGAGGTCTATGAGACCATGAAGGAACAAATCATCGATGTGTAATTTTATTCCTTCAACCATTTAAATAAATATTTTGTACATGCGTATATGCTCCTATGTGTGTGTGATTGTTAAACCTTATAAGTTATTTGAGAGAATTGAGTGCAGGTGATCATGATTGTAGGGATTGATCAAGAATAGGAGTTAAATTTGGCATGTTTTGCAGTCTTCATAAGTTTAGAATTCAATGACTGTGATTAAATCTTGGAGAAAAGAACTACCAAATCAACAATTCTAGTTAATTGTCCATCAAATTATGAAAAGAAGAGGTCATTTGTGTTTTAGAGTCCTTATATCAGAGTCCCAGTCCAAATTCGACTCCGACGCCAACACTGCGTGAGGAAGATCTAACCGTTTATCAGAGTATATCCTTGTGAGAGATCTATCATTCATCAGAGATATCATTCAGAGCATGTTCCAATATTTTAGTATGAAGGTATCGAAGAAAAGTGTCTAGGAATTTTCCATTTTATATTTGTTTGCATGAGATAGATCTAAGCCATCCCTCAGGATATCAGGGAATTAATCTAGATCATTCATTGGAGTGATATTGCAGAGCTTCAATTCTCATTTAACTCTAAATGCATTACTCTGATAGTGAATCATGATCATTCATCAGATAAAGGGAGATCTACAATGGAGATCGGACAATAGAAACGACTCCAAAAGAGAATCTTGGTCATCCATCGAGGAAGAAGTTTCATATTTTTATGGACTGTGCTTCCAAACTTACATCGAAAACCAAAATGTGAGATGAGATCTGGATCATCCTCCTTAGTGAAAATCATCAGTTGATAATGAAAGTTGAAACAGTCTGAGAACAGATCTATGTTGTCCATCTGGAAGTTGATCAACGACTAGTAGAGGATCTTTGCCCATACTCCGAGATTTAGATTTGGTCATTCGTCAAATATTAGAACCAATGGTAATGATTAAAAGGGGATTCAAAGTATCATGTTAGGGACTTTAAGCTTTGTTCACTCTAAATTAACACTCTGACCACATGGAAGCGATCTAGCCATATGTTCAAAGGAAAAATTAATGGATGAAAGGAGATTTCACACTAGGAATCCCTCGCGGGTTACTAAGATAAGTAAATCTTGAGAAATAATAATCCCATGGAATTGGATCTTGGTTGCATGATTGAGAAGGGGCTTAATGCCTAATTTCATATGAACAAACACAGAAGAACAAAGAGTCGATCTGAGGTCACGAAGAGATAAATTTGCAAACATAGATAAGTTGGTATCTTTGTAATGTGGGTTTGAATTTGTAAGGTCGTCATTTCTGGTACTAGAGTTGTAAAGGGAATTTATATTCATTAGTCATTCCACCTAGAAGAGGTATGCCTACAAATGAAAAAGTAACAAAGATACAAAATTAATTGAGGAGAGTCCAAGCTTGAATGGAAGCCATGGAAGTAGCTCAGTGATGGGAACCTGACATAGGTGATACCAGTGAGGATGAAGACAGTAGCTTTGAAGAAGAAGGAGAAGCACCAGGAGGTGAAACAATTGAAGAAAAAGGGTTGAGGCTGGTTGCAAAGGTTGGATATAGGAAACAGTTGGAGGTCCCAATGTATGAGGGGAACCTAAATGTCAAGGAATTTCATGATTGAATCAATGCAATGGATAGATATTTCGACTATGAGGACATAGATGACGAAATGAAGGTTAATCATGTTGTGAATAGGATGAAGGGACATGCATCCTTATGGTGGGATGAATTGTAGGATGACAGAAGGAATAAAGGAAAGACAAAGATTAGGAATTGGGACAGTATGGTTGCTAAATTTAAATCCAAGTTTATGCCCAAATATTATCAATTGAACTTGTTCAGAAAATTGCATAACCTGAGCAAGTAAGCTATGTCAGTAGAAGAATATACAAAAGAATTTTGTAGGTTAAACATCAGGGCATGACATGTGGAGAATGATGCTGAGAAATTTTCAAGGTACATCAATATGATTATAAGGAATCTTTGAAACCATAGGATAAGATAGATAGAAAATAAATCCATAAAATGAGAGGAAGAGGTCCAACAAGAGGAAAATGACAATCCAATCACAGAAGAAAATTTCAAACTTAAAAAGATGAAGGGAGTAGCTCAAGCTCAAGCAATCAGACATCAAGAGGAGGAGAATTCAAAGGTATTATATTTGTCTCTAGAGGAAGAGGTAGAGGAGGCATAGAAATTAGATGCTACACTTTTGGAAAGATAGGACACATGTCTTGGGACTGTCTTGAAAAGAAATCAGTAAACCAAAGAATTTCCAATGTTGTAGAGGTCGGGGAAGAAACAATTAATGCAGTGGAAAAGGAAGAAAATCCTAAGGTATGGGAATATTTAATGCTGAAGAGGATCTTGGTCAAGTCAGAGAAAGAGACAAGTGAGTCAGCACAAAGAAAAAGTATCTTTAGAACTATATGTAAGTCAAAGGGGAAGTGTTGCAAAGTTGTCACTGTTAGTGTAAGTATGGATAATTTGGTTTCAAAAGATATGGTAGAGAAGATGGGATTGAAAAGGATGGAACATCCCACTCCCTATAGAGTGTCTCCATTATAGAAAGGAAATCATCTCTTCGTGAATGAGTAGTGTAAGGTGGAATTTCAAATTGGAACTTATAAGGATGAGTTGATATATATGAGTTGAACATGGACTTAGTTTTTTGCTGATGAGTAGGAAGGATCTACTACAATAATTCAAGAAGAAAGATGAGGTACATTTTTCTCTTGTTGGTAAGCCAAATGTAATACTCACTACTACAAATCTAGATGATTTTCCTATTGAAGTTAAATGTATGCTTGATGAATTCAATGATATCATAGTAGATGAATTACCTAATGATTTACCTCCTATGAGAAGTATTAGTCACCATATTGATATAATACCTGGAGCAAGTATGCCTAAAAAAGAAACATATAGGATGGCCCCTCAAGAGAATGAAGAGATAAAGAAGCAGGTACAAGAGTTATTAGACAAAGGTTTGGTGAAAGAAAGTTTGAGTCTGTGTGTTGTACCAACAATGCTCAACCCAAAGAAAGATGGTGGATCATACATATGCAATGATTCTAGGGAAATTAAAAAAATTACAATAAGATACAGATTTCCATTACCCAGAATAGATGATTTGATGGATTTCTTAATTGGGGAAAAATATTTTTCAAAGATTGACTTAGAAAGTGGGTACCATCAAATTAGGATAAGAGAAGGGAATGAATGGAAGACTACTTTTAAGACCAATAATGGACTGTATCAGTGGTTGGTGATTCCTTTTGGGCTCACAAATGCTCCTAGTACATTTATGAGATTGATGAATGAGGTTTTAAAGGAATTTATTAGGAATTTTGTGATAGTATATCTAGATGACATTCTGATTCATAACCAAACAAAAGAGGAAAATTTAAGACAACTAAAGATGGTTTTGAGTGCCCTGCAAAAGGAAAAAATGTTGATAAATTTGAAGAAATGATTCTTTATGAAAAGGGAGATGATATATTTGGGGTTTGTAGTATATGAAGAAGGTTTGAAGATAGACCCAGAAAAGGTTCACGCAATTGTGAAATGGCCAACCCCAAGAAATACATTTGAAGTAAGAAGTTTGCATGGGCTTGCAAGTTTTTATACAAAATTTATTAGAAGTTTCAGTCAAATATGTGCACCTATTGTAGAAACTATCAAACAAATCAAGCAACCATTTAAATGGACAGAAGAAACTAATGGAAGTTTTAAACTATTAAAGAAAATGATTACTGAAAGTCCTATATTGGCTTTGACAAGCTTTTATAAATTCTTTCAAGTTGAGAATGATGCTAGTGGGACTGCAATAGGAGCTATATTGAGTCAAGACCAAATACCAATTGAATATTTTAGTGATAAATTAAATGAAGCAAACCAAAAATAATCCTCTTATGATAAGGAATTTTATGCAATTTTCCAAGCACTTAAGAAGTGGAGACATTACCTCATGCCCAGGGATTTTTTCTTGTACACTAACAATCATGCATTATAGTTTATAAGTATTCAACCAAAGCTGAATCAAAGACATGCCAAGTAGGTTGGTTTTTTTCAGAATTTTACTTTTGTGATTAAACACACAAGTTGTAAAACTAATAAAGTTGTTGATGCATTAAGTAGAATTAATTTGCTTTTGCAAGAACTTCAATTCAACACTTTAGGTTTTGATGATCTAAAAGAATTGTATAAGAATGATGCAGATTTCAAAGATGCCTATGTAGCTTGTGAAAACCCAGTTGCCAGCAATAGAAGCCAATGGTTGGATTATGTGTTATAGGAAGGGTTGTTGTTCAAGAAAAATAAACTATGCATACCAAAGTGTTCAATGTAATATGCCAGATATAAAAACTATGCAGAATAAAAATACAATTCTAGAAATGGCACATAAAAAACAATATGAGAGAACTGATGGTGGAGTTTGTCTGTACCCTCATATTGTTTGTAAAAATTTGGTCAACACCTGGTAAATATGAGAGAACTGACGATGGAGTTTGTCCATATACCGCTTCAAAAGGAGTCATGCGGGTAGTTGTATGGTATGAAGTGTTGTACTACCATTCAACTAGGGGTAACCATTGAGCCCACCGATTTTTCTTTTCTAATGAAAAACACCTCAAATATGTTTCCAAACACTTTTTGAAAACTTCAATTTGACCATCCGTCTGGGAATGATAAGCTGTGTTGAGATGCAATTGGGTGCCTTTTAGCTTGAATAGTTCTTGCCAAAAATTGTTGGTGAAAGTTGGATCGCGATAAAAAACAATAGAATGTGGCATGCCATGAAACTTGAAGACCTTATCCATGAAAATTTGAGCCACTGTGGATGTTGTAAATGGGTGTTGAAGAGCACAGAAATGAGCATACTTGGAAAGGCGATCAACTACCACCATGATGACTGATTTATTGCCCGATTTAGGTAAGCTTGTAATAAAATCCATAGAGATATCCCTCCAAATAGCAGGTGGAATCAGCGGCGGTTGTAGTGTGTCAGGAGATTTGATTGTTTCTCCCTTGTTGCATTGGCACACATCACATTCGACCACAAAATTACGAATGTATTGTTTCATACCATCCCAGAAAAAAGAACGTTTGACCCTGTCATAGGTTTTGGTAAACCCAGAGTGCCCAGCTATGGGTGTAGCATGAAGCTCAAAAAGCACCATGGATTTAAGTTTTGATTGTTTACTTAAATACAAACAACCTTTGTATCAAAGCTCATCATGGAGCCAAGAGTACCATGGGGAAACTAGAGAATTGGACTGCAATTGTTGTATCAGATGCGAACTTTTGGGATCATGTAGCCATTCCTGACGAAGGACTTGGAGCCAATCTGGTACAAAGAAGGAGAGATAAAAAAGGGAGCCTTCATCTTCATATTTTCAGGAAAGTGCATCCACAACCACATTGTCTTTTCCTTTCCTGTAAATGATCTCGTAATCATATCCAAAGAGCTTAGTCACCCATTTTTGTTGCTCTGGGGAGGAAATGCATTGTTCCAGAAAATACTTGAGGCTTTGATGATCTGTCTTAATTTGGAAGCATTTCCCCAATAGATAAGGGCACCACAAATCAAAGGCATG
Organism: Picea engelmannii; assembly: GCA_009831015.1. Lineage (NCBI taxonomy): Eukaryota > Viridiplantae > Streptophyta > Pinopsida > Pinales > Pinaceae > Picea > Picea engelmannii. Next base: position 982,115 of record ML785162.1, read on the forward strand.
CAGAATAACCAACATTTCCTTTTCATAGATTTATTTTCCCAAATTTCGTTCAGATAGTTGTTTGTTGGTAAATTCCAAAGGCCGACCCTCTTGCATAAGGACATCGCCAATACCTTTCCATGAAGCATCACATTCTGAGACAAAGGTCTTTGTAAAATCAGGAAGGGTCAGGACTAGAGTGGTGCACATGGCCATCTTCAAGGTTTGAAAATCTTGAGAAACTATTGGAGTCCAGGTGAAAGAATTATTTTTAAGGAGTGCGGTGAGAGGTGCCACAATATTTCCATAATTCTTAACAAACTTGGGATAATAACCTATTAAGCCCAGAAATCCTCGCAAGATTTTGACAGTCTTTGGGTGAGGCCAGTCTTGCATAGCTTCAATCGTTTTAGGATCCACCCTGACATTGTTCTTGCCAATAAGATGACCCAAGTGCTCGACTTTTGAGGTGCTAAAATCACATTTAGATTGTTACAGGAAAAGTTGGTTCTGAGAGAGTAGATGGAGAATGTGGTCCACATGAGCAAGATCGTATGTCCAGGTTTTTCTATAGATGAGGATATCATCAAAGAAAATAAAGACAAAATGATGGAGAAAAGGGAAAAAGACATGATTCATGAGGCTTTGGAAGGTGGAGGGGGCATTACACAAGCCAAAATGCATGACCAAAAACTCATAGTGGCCCTCATGAGTTCTAAAGGTAGTCTTAGGAATGTCTGCTTCTTTCATACGGATCTGGTGGTAGCCAGAATGAAGATCAAGTTTAGTAAAGAATTGGGTGCCACTTAATTCATCCAAGAGGTCATCAATGACAGGAATGGGAAATTTGTCTTTAATGGTGAGTTTGTTGAGGGCATGGAAGTCAGGAAACATGCACCAAGAACCTTCTTTCTTTAGGACCATGACCACAGGAGAAGAGTAGGGGCTCATACTAGGGCGGATAACACATGTGTTAAGAAGTTCTTGAACCATTTTCTGAATTTCATTTTTTTGGGAAAAGGGGTGACGATAGGGACAGATATTGGGAGGAAGGCTTCCTGGTATAAGGGTAATGGAATGATCATGAACATCATGGGAAGGAGGGAGTCCTTGGGGAGTGGAAAAGATCAACTGATGTTTAGAGATGATGGATTGGAGGTATTGCGTCACAGAGGGTGTCTCAGTTGCTTGTATGTCATGGAGTTGGGTAATAACGCAAGAATGACCTTTTTTTAGAAGATTTTCATGTGATGGGAACCAATAATCTCAGGTGAACCGGAAGTGATGCCTTGGAACTTATATTTTTGGGCCTCCTGGTCGAATTGCATGGTTAATTCCTTAAAATCCATGATAATGGGACCCAAAGTCCTTAGCCAGTCTGCACCTAACACAATGTCACAACCTCCCATGTCCATAGAAAACATATGAGACTTCAGGTGGTAGTCACCAATTTGGAGATGCACATTTTCACAACACCCTCCACATTTCATGAAGTCACCATTAGAAATCATGAATTGGAAATTATTGACTGCATGGATATAGCAATGAGTTTCTTAGGCAATGCGACGATGAATAAAATTATGGGTGCTTCCACTATCAACAAGAGTGATGACCTTCCTATTCTTGATGTAACCGATTAGCTTGAGGGTTTGGGGAGTAGAGAAGCTAGTGAGAGAATTTAGGGAAATGACCTGTTCTATGTCGGGAGGGTCTGAGGGGGGGTTATGGCAGTGGTTTCAGGTGACTCAGACACAAGGGGAGTTTCGACATCCTATTGTGAAATATCCTCCAAGATGGCCATAAAAATATTTTGTAACTTACACTTGTGGCCCAGAAAATATTTTTCATCACAATTATAACAAAGGCCTTTGAGTTGGTGTTCATCCATTTCATCCCTTGTCAATTTTTGGATCTTTAGTGGAGTAGAGGGAGTAGTGGGATTTATTGGTTTAGTGCAAGGAATAAAGGAGGGTTTCCAGTTTTGAGAGGATACAACCTGTTGTGCTTATTTAGCTATTTTAGTAGCCTCCACCCAAATCTAAGGCCGAGCCATGAGGACATGGGCACGAATATCATCCTTGAGGCCACTAATAAAACATTCTCGGAAAAAGGCATCAGACATGCCCTCTGTCCAAAAATACAGGCGCTCAAAATCAGCTATAAAGTCTTCCACTATTCCTGATTGTTTCAACTTTGTCAAATGGCCTAAATGGTTGGTGTCAGTGTCAAAGTGTTCATAAAGCTCTGCCACAAAGTGTGTCCAAGAAATATACCCTTGACGGGAAGTTTTTCTCCATTTCCACCATTGCCAATGTTCTTGATCTAGATGGAGAACACCATATCAGAGTTTGGACAAGTCATCTGTAATGTCGTACAAAGAGAAATGATGTTCCATTTGGGTTACCCAATGAGTGGGATCTGAGCCATCAAATTTGGTCACATCCACCCATGGAAGGTGTAGGTCACACTGAAAGTGATGGGGCTGAAAATTATGGGAATGAGAAGAAGTTCCAACTTCGGTATGTGGAGGTGGTTCAGATAAAGGGTTATCTGTGGGGATATGTAGCTTGGTGCAAATCATCGACACGAAAGATTCAAGTTGGGTAGTCATGTATTGTTTGAGTTCCTCGACTGAGGTGGCGATGGAGGACTAGATGGTGGTATTGATGGCGACAACATTGACACTAAGTTGTTTCACTTCTTGTTGGGTCTCTGTGAAATTAGATTGCAAGGTATTGAAGCAAGCTTCCAAGTATTGGATACGGTTATGGGCCATGATGACGAGGGAACCGAAACGGCGTGGGTGGGGTCAAATTTTTTTCTGAAAAATGATATGTATGAATGTGATAAGGGTGAAGAGATAAATCCAAGGGAATAGGTCTCAAATAATGGTGCAAAAATTTCCATACTTTTTTATTTTTTATTTTTTATTTTTTTACACCCGCGGAGTTATACTCTGGTCTGAAGAATACGACCGTGATGAAATGCCCAAATTATTAACTAGGAATAAATATGTATTGATTTGGAAACCCGAACATAGTTGCGCAACAATAGATCTTGTATGTTTTAATGTTTTTGTTTCCGTCCCCAAGGGTTAGGTATTCAAGGGTTCTATAGACAAGGGTTTGCCCTATTCTATAGCTCTCTGATATACATGTAGGGTCCAACAGTAGTACTAGGCCAAATATCTTAGGGAACTAACTAAGGAGTCTAGACCGTGCCCTTATCCGTACTACCCAACTCCCCATGTACTAGAGAGTATATTCCCGAGTGTTTTTCTCAGTGGAACTATAGCAATCAGGCGACCAATTGGTTTATCTAAAGAGGGCTTCAAGAAATCTAGGTTGATCCGTACACAGGTTTTGTTTGATGTGCTACCACTCAAAGGGGTACCAACAGGGGTTACAAGGGTGGCCAACAGATGTGCGCTTAAGTACCACTTTTATTTCCCGCATGTATGAATCACTCAATCATGGTTTTATGCACGTAATGATAGATCTTTGTGGCTTAAAGACGCTGAAATACGTCTCTACCCTGGAAAAAAAATTAACCCACAATTTATGTCTAGGAAAGTGCTCTGATACCACTTGTAATATGTCAGATATAAAAAGTATGTAGAACAAAAATAAAATGCTAGAAATGGTAGATAAACAACAATATAACCAGAACAATCACCACAATAACATGGAAATGATATCAAAATAACACCATAAAGAGCACTTTGATTCTGAGAGAAATGTTCATGGGCCTCTTTGAGGGGGAAACCTCTAGTCGGGCAGATCTCTATTACAATAATATCCAAGCTAGGGTTCTCATACCCTCGACTCCTATTTATACTAAATATGTCTATCAATAGAAACATCTAGAGGAAGATCCTTCTAGAAGCGAAAAATTCTATTAGGTCTTCTTACATTCGATTTATTCTACTTTATTGAAAGGCCTTATTAATATTGACCTTTATTACATCAGAATACAATGTTCTACCTATGTGAGGGGTTAGGTCCCTAACATTCAATGAGGGAGAATATAATTAAACAAAATCACAGTGGAGGACTGGATGAACATTTTAGTCAAGAAAAGAATTTTGCATAGGTAAATTCTTTCTATTATTGGCTAGGTATGTAGAATCAAGTGAAGAAATTTGTGGAAAAGTGCACGATTTGTCAACGTGCTAAGGGAAGGAGTCATACCATAGGACTATATTAGCCACTAGATATTCCAAACAGACCATGTGATTCAATCAACATGGATTTTGTATTAGGATTTCCAAAACAAATGGGGGAAATGACTCTATCTATGTTATGGTAGACAAATTTTCAAAAATGTCACATTTTATTGCTTTAGAAAGATTAGTGATGCAACTAATATTGCCAGTATATGTTTTTCATAAATAGTGAGATTACATGGTTTACCTTATTCAGATCGTGAAACAAAATTTGTAGATCATTTTTGGAGAACCCTATGGAAGAAACTAGGAACTAATCTCAGTTTTATTTCACCCTATCATCCACAGACTGATGGGAAAATGGAGGTAGTGAATAGGAGTTTGGGAAATATTTTGAGGAGTCTTGTGCATGAAAATCCTAATCAATGGAACCATATGATTTCTCAAGCTAAATTTGCATATAATGACTCACCAAATAGAAGCACATGAATGATTCCATTTCATATTTTGTATGGAATGCATCCAAGAGGAGTGTATGAGCTAATAAATTTGGGAAAACAAGAATTAAGGAGCGTTGATGATGAATATTTTTTTGTAAGCATGCAAGAGATGCAAGAAAATGTCAAGCAAAGGTTCCAAGAGAGCAGTGGTAAATACAAACAAAGGGAAAACATGAAAAGGTGACAAGTCGATTTTCATATTGGTGATTTGGTCGTGGCATATTTGAGAAAGAAAAGGTTTCCAGTGGGGACTTACAACAAATTGTAGATGAAAAAGATTGGACATTGCAAAATATTGAGCAAATTTTAAGCTAATGCTTACGATATTGAACTTCTGGTTGATATCGGAATTTATCCAATCTTTAATGTTGTATATTTTTATCCCTTCATAGGGACAGAGGATGTTCCAATACATGAGCCTGTAAGTGATTAAGATTAGACCATTGAATGGAAAGAATAGTTTCCTAAGGAATTTCATAAGGAGATTGAAGAAGTATTGGATAAGAAAGTGGAAATAAGGACCAAAAATAAAGACTCTTTCCAGTATTTGATTAAGTGGAAGAATCATCTAGAAGAATATGCTACTTGGATGACAGTAGCAAAAATTTCCAAGTATGGCATAAGTGTTGAAGACCTCATGAACAATTATTTTCTTCCCCGGGAGTCTGATGCAGGAGCATCTGCCAAGTGAAATTGTAGATTGACCCAAGTGGTTGTAAAACATTTACCAAGGGATATGGTTCCCTAATTTTTATTTAATTGTAACAGTTAGATATTTCTAGAAGACATCTTAGGAGATATCTTCTACTTGATTTATATTTTTATTGATTTTGGTTCATGATATGTAGTAATAATGTCTAGAATTAGGGGTTGTTGACATAGCTTGATATTTTGTTAGTTTGAGAGCTACCCAAGTGATGTAAGTTTTGTTTTGATTATTTTTGTAATGGGAGAGGTTATAAAGTGCGCAAAGTGTTGATATTATGCATTTTTTCTGAGGTCTGTGAGACCATGAAGGAATAGAGCATTAATGTGTAATTTTATTCCTTCAACCATTTAAATAAAGATTGTGTCTATGAATATATGTTGTTGTGTGTGTGATTGTTAAACCTTATAATTTCTTCAAGAGAATTGAGTGCAGGTGATCATGATTGTAGGGATAAATCAAGAATCAAAGTCAAATTGAGCATGTTTTGCAGGATTCAAAATTCTAGAATTAAATGACTCTAATTAAATATGGGAGCGAAGCAGTACCAAATCAACAGTTCTAGTTAATCATCCATCAAATTCCGAAAACATGAGGTCGTATGTGTTTCATATTCCTTATATCAGAGTACCAGTCCAAATTCGACTCTGATGCCAAGACTGTGAGAGGAAGATCTAATCGTTTATCGGAGTAGATCCTCGTGAGAGATCTACCATTCATTGAAGTTATTATTTAGAACCCATTTGAATAGTTCAATTTGAAGGTATCAAAGAAAATCATTGAGGAATATTCCCTCGTATCTTTGTTTTCATGTGATATATCTAAGACATTTGTCAAGAGATCAGGGGAGTAATCTAGACCATTCATCGGAGTGAGATTTCAGAGATTCACTTCTCAATTAACTCTGAATATAGTACTCTGACAGTGAATCAAGATCATTCATCAGAGAAAGGGAGATCTACGGTGGATATTGGAAGATAGAATTGACTCCAAAAGAGAATCTTGGACGTCCATTGGGGAAGAATTTTCAGAGTTTTTTGGATTGTGATTCCAAACTTACTCTGAAGACCAAACTACAAGATGAGATATGGATCTTCCTGCTTAGTGACAATCAATGATTGATAACTAAAGTTGAAATAGTCCAAGGAGAGATCTATGTAATCCATCTAGTAGTTGATCAATGGCTTGTAGAGGATCTTCTCCCATACTCCGAGATGCAGATTTGGTTGTCCCTCGGATCTTAGAGCCAAAAATCATGATTAAATGGGATTCAGAGTATTTTTTCATGGATTTTAAGCTTCATTCACTCCAAATTAACACTCTGACCACATGGAAGTGATCTAGCCATTCGTTCAAAGGAAAAATCAACGACTGAAAGGAGATTTCTCATTGGGAATCACTTGCAGGTTAGTAAGATAATTAAATCTTGTGAAATAATAATCCCATGGAACTAGAGCTTGATCATGTGACTGAGAAGGGGATTAAGGCCTAATTGCATATGTGCAAACACAGAAGCACTGAGATTTGATTCGAGCCTATGAAGAGAGAAATTCACCAACAAAGATTGGTTGTTATCTATATGTTGAGTGCTCAGCACACCCTAAACATTATGTGACCAATTCCTTTTGGGTACCACCTTGTCTTCTACCATTGATTGTTTTCATCGTGGTTTGAGCCTGATAACCTTCTTATTTGATATGTTTCATATCTGAGTTTATCTTGAGCATATTAAGAACCATCTTGAGAAACACCATGACTGATCGAGGAACCAGCGACCCATATTCCTCCTGGCTTACTTGAGAAGTTCGACATCGGTGAAATATTAAGGTAGCGAAAATTGTATGGAAAGTCAAAGAAACCGAGTGCTGACATTATTCAGCATCGGTCGATAAGAGTATCTCGTTTGTGAATATAGCCTCCGAAAATATTTTGCTGATGGCTGATTCTTTTGGATTCAGCAGAAAAGTGTGATCATAAGTGTCTCACAAAAGAGGAGTTCCACCGCCGACGCCAGAAACATCACCGGTATCGAGAGTTTTATCAAGAAAATAGAAATGTTGACAAACAATCTAAAAGGGTAGTTGATCCCCGATCTTTATGAAGGTAAGACGTGACATGACGTTTAACCCCTAGCTATGTCAAGTACTCTGCATTCAAAGCTTTAATTAATTCGTAGATCATGCATTAGTTACTAGATCCTACGTGAATCAAAAGGGAAATCTTAAACTCACTGATACAATGCATATCCACCCAGGCCTTCGCGGTCAACCAGTTAAGTCTCAGTGGCAGAAATTCGATAGCGTTATATTTTGAAATCTGCATTTATCACCCATAGTATCTAATTGATATGATTGGTAGTATCTCCCAGTTATATTCTTTCAAGTATTTTTTGTGTGATCCCACTCTACACAACAAGGAATTCAGAACCAATAGGATAATGAAGCCACCAGTCCAAAGGAAGCATCCAAAGTCCAGTGAGTATTAAATAGTTTTCTTAGCAAGCATTACAAGTATGAGTTTTCTTATCGATTTACATTTCATTTGTATATGTCCTCACTCGCTGCTACTCTGTATGTATGTTTAAAAGGAAGTTTTGATTGCAGGGACAATGCCTCCAAAGAAGCCATCCACCAGGAAATCACCACGAGCACCAAAGCTGCAAGAATCGAAAATAGGAGAAGGCTCCTCCCCAGTGGTTGCAAGACAACTAGAGTTCGCTCCTAATATGATGTCTGTCATCAAGGCCACCACCAAGGATCCCTTTGTCCAACCCCCAGTTTTCAGGGATACAGAGGAAAACATTGGATCAAAGACGACTTTTCCTCACTAGGAAGAAGTTTCCAAGAAGATCAAGAAATAAGAGCCCCTCAAATATACTCTGCACAATGACCTTGATACAAGAAATCTCGATGACGAGGTCCTCCCAAATATTCGCATGGCTTATCTACACATGGTGGCAAGCCTGTCTCTAGTTTTACCTTGCGTTGAGCTCTTAAAGTGGCTCATTGATCACATCGATGCACATAAATGTTCGATTAATGATGACAATGGCGAATGCTTCGAGGTTTTCCTACCATCAGAAGTTCAGAAATACTACAAAATCAATGAGTCTGGAGAAAAGTTGAGCATTGATTTTGTTATGAGTTTCTATGCCTCTCATGACACTAGAAAAATATTGGCATCCCAGTGTAGGGAAGACAAGAAATTCATGAACTGAACTTTTGGCTGGTACCCGACGGTCAATCTCAAGGAACCATACACCTATCTCATGGCCCTTCTCTGAATATTACATGGGGAGAAAGATTGCTCCCGGTTTTCGGAATCTTGGATGCCTCTGGCTTTTACAGTCACCATTTTGGGTACCGGTTTCAATTGGAGTGCTATCATCTCCAAACAGTTGAGCACATGCATAAAACAAGATCATGCGCCAAAGGAAGGAGATACTCTTTCCTTCTACATGGATTCATATCTATTGGATTTCATCTGCACCAGGAACGATTTTGTTGGGATGAACTTGAATTGGCACCCTTCAGAGCTCACAGTCCATGTATACTACAACAACTTGTGGGAAAACGGGTACAAGAAATCCTATGTTGTTATCTATGATCATTTTATTGCACCCATTTACTTCTTACTCTTTAAGAGAGAATGCCCTATATTATCAGACAAAGCAAAGAAGGTCATAGTCAAAATTGGTCACTGGTATTTAAACAAACGAGAAACCTACATCAGGGTTTTCGATGCCACATTTATTACCCCTTTATGTTCTTGACTGGCTAGTGTTAGGAGAAATCTTCTATTAAACAATCATACAAGGATACAATGCAAATTGAGTGAAAGAAAAGAAGCGATCTTTCATACCGTATGGATTCCATATCATCTTCTACATGGTCAAAGATACCGCGCATGCTAAACAACTTGGGCTAGGTCAATTGGAATTTCGGTTCCAAACTGGTTGATTTCGCAAACATGATCCCAAGGGATTGGTCCTATAGCATGCATAACAGCTATCATCTTGTTGGCCTTATGCCCACGATCGATTTGAGGATGAAATATTCATCGAGAACGCTCAAGACTGGGATATGGTGGCAACCAGGAAGGTCGATCCTAGAGGAACCATGTTTGGAGATTTGATCTATGAAGAGTAGGCCACACTATTAGAGCAATCAATTCAAAGTGTTGGCCGACAACCTAAAGTAGCAATAGCATATGAATTGGAGGAAGAAACAAATAACCCCCAAGAAGACATTGAGGTCACAGAGACTCATCAGGGATCCCCAGAACAAATCAAAGTTTTCCCTAAAGAACAAACAAATCAAGAAAGTGGGGCACTTTTATAGCAGCAGTCTCAACTAATAATGAAATAGATGCAGGATAACCCACATCTTTCCATAAGTCCCAGAATTTTAGTTATCTTCCAGAGAGTTCTGACATAACCTAGAAATCCTAGTCTCATAGCCATCGATGGCACCAATGGGTCGGGTAATACTGAGTCTACGATATTGCCAATTGATCTCTCAGGAGAAGGAAAAGCTCAACCAGAGACAGGTCGGGTATCGATAGAAACACAAGTGCCCAACCCCTTGAGCATGCTAATACATATATACAGTGGGGACGAGAGCACAGAGCCTTCTCATGGTACCCTGATGTGCATCCAAGAAGAAGAAAGTCCTAAAAAGACATTTTCCCCAAGTCTTGAAAAGGTCTCTTCTATTGGGCCTGGGGTTCAGGACAAGGAATCCCACAAAAGGAAGTTGAAGGTAATCTCCACACAGGAAAGTTCAATGAACCAGAAAGAGATGTAGGCCCAAGTGATGAGCCTTTGCAGAAGTAAATTAGCAGTTCCACGATGGATGAGCAAGTAAGTGACAAGCCCATACAAGACACCTCTATCCTACCTAATACTCAGACCCTCGGTGAGCAACAAGTAGAAGTTGGATCTACAAGGCAAAATGAAGAAGTTCGAGAACCCACTATCGAAAAACTTGACACTGCGGGAATCTTGGGAAACAATCTCACATGGGGTGATCAGCAGATACCAGATCCAGTAGATGAGGTCATAGACATCTATGTAATATCCTATGATCAAAAGAGAAAGGCTATCGTCCAGAGGACTACAAAGAAGAGAAGAATCACCCTAGATCATTCCATCATGGTCATCACTGAGGAGAAGTTAATCGATATAGCAGATGCCCATACGTCTGAGATGATTGGTGTGGGAAAATCCCTCTCAGAGCTAGCCCAGGATAGAGCCAGGAGAGATGAAAAGGATCTTGTTTCCGCCCAAAAGGAGCTTGAAAAATTCCACCATCTTTCCGATTACTATAAAGGTGCTACAAAGATGCCTGTGTATTTAAAAGATGACTTCGGTAAATTTTACGATGAGTTCAAGAAGGAAAGACAGTTGTTAATATCAAATATAGCCGAATTCCAGTAGGACATTCTCATGGCACTCGTGACATGTAAGGAAATGGAGCGATGGTATGAGAAGGCGCAGCAGGTAGTGGAGAGGCTCGAGTTTATTGAGGAAATCCAGAAAGTCCAAGAAAAGGAAGACCGCGACATTCGACTAGTAAGTAAAAGGAGTCTCAATCGCATGAAGTGATCGGCCGAATACTAGGCCAAAATGTCTCAAATCCCACACAAAGAAATCCAAGAACAATGGGCCAAATGTCAAAAGCACTGGGATAAAATTAATAAAGTAATGAAATACATCGGACTCCCTGAGTATGGTACCCCCGATATGTTTATCGACCTAAAAAAAATAATCAAGTTGTGCATCGAACAGGATGCGTCATGGGCTGAAGAATGTGCAAAGGTCACCGATTCAAATCTTGGGCAAGTATAACAGTTCGCAGGACATCCAATCAAATCCAAAGCCATACTTCAGAAGTTGAAATTTAGCCTTGCAAAATATCAGGCGCATGCAACAGACATCAGGGGAATCTATGCAGATCCAATGGAACAACACAAGTTTCAGTGGCCAACACCTGTGAAGAACTCTTTATCAGATGGTTTGATTATGAAAGAGTCCACCCTTTTCAAGAAACAACTTGGGTGAACTGTTGAAAGACTGTTAGATGATGATGCCACATGGCGGTTCTTTATTAGGTCAAATTGTATTTTACCGTTAATTACTATTAAGACTTTATATTATAAATAGGAACATCAACTGATGGTCAAAGGGTCGATGTTTGTTGTAAGAACTCTTTTCTTTTGGTTGTTGATAATTATTTTGAGACTGCTACGAATTAAGAAGTCCTTCTAGACCATAGATGAATTATTTTCATTAGATGTATGTGATTGGAGTTGGAGAAGAATTACCTCCTTTCCTGTTCCATGAATGTTGCAGTAAATGAGTAAGAGCAATTAATTTTGTTGTCAAGTTATCTGGTGCAATGTTTTAATGTTCCTTGCTTTGAATGATGAAAGTAAATCATTGTGCTTCTATGTGATGAATGTCTTGGTAGATGAATTATTTTGCTTACCATGATATTGATTATAGTTGTATTTATTTCTCTATTCTAAGTAGTTTAACTCAGCTATGTGATGAATGTCTCGGTAGATGAATTATTTTTCTTACCCTGATCTTGATCATATATGCATTTTTTTTCTGTTAAGTAGCTTTCTCAGGCAGCAATTGGATTCTCTTTCGGTTAAAGTATTATTACTAAGCCCTTTGGCATAGGATCATTGTATGCATGTTCGAGTAGAGGGTTATCCCAAGCTTGACCCCTTCCCAATAGTTAAAAATCTTGTCCTATATTAGTCAAGTTGGTTTATACTGGCTTGCATCTCTTATACCTTCCCCAACTAAGAGAAATTACTAAAAAAAAAAAAAAAAATTGTCTTAACCGAAGGAAGAGCATTCACCAGAAAACACAAAAGTTCATCAATAATTTGGCCAGATTGTAAGATCTAGAGAACCATTCCACTCCAAACTTTACAGAGTCTAATTGGGCCTCGGTGGCAGGTTTGGTTCCTGCTATTGAATCAGGGGATTTAAGCCCCATCAACACTATGTACTACGGGTTTGAAGTCATAAGGACATCACTAGATCATATGGTTTGTAATTTTATGATATTCCTTGCATCCTATCCACATATCTAATCCTAAGAATACTTTTTCTCCCTTTCCAATATTCTAAACCAACTAGTTACCGATCAAGTGGATTGTTGAGAAGCTAGCTTTCAAGATGATTGATATATTTTGAAAAACTTTTGGGGGCTTTCAGAGCCAATATTATATGGAGTTTGGGTGGATGTATTTGTATTTAGTTACTTGATCCCAAGTACCCATGTCTTGGATAATTCTCCTAACATTCTTGGAAACTAGAACCTTTGATAACAAAAATATGTTATTTATCCCACACACACCCAGGGATTTTGGGATAGCAAGACTTTTCCAAGAGGCTAAAACCATTTTTTTCTTGCTTACTTCTCTTGACTTGATAAACATAGAGAAACATTTTATTATTTTGGATTCCTTTAGGGATCCACACCAAAGACATCCAATAAAAAAAGAATTGTTTCAAGGATAGATTCTATGAGTAAAATTTTGCCACCCCTAAATAACCAGTAGTTATATTAGATATCAAGATTTTTATCAAATTTTTCCAAGATCCACTTCCAATTCCCTTTCTTTTACTTATTGGATTTCAAATGAAAGTCTAGGTATTTCATACCAGTGTTGAAATCCCCTACCTAAGAGGGGAAGGCTTGAGAAATTTGGTTCTTTTCTAATTATGATAGATCAGATAATAGAATCGAGGATTTCATTATATTTATTTTCATTCTTGTGGCCTCGCAAAAGAGATCTATTGTCTCCTAAGAAAAATATTACTGTATCATCAAAAAAAAATATTAGTGACATTGAAACTTGAGCCCAAGTTTATACCTTTTAAGATTCAAATCGCACAAGATGCTTTTATAGATTTGTTAATACCTTCTTCTACCAGGAAAAAGAGAAGATATGATAGGGGGAATCCTTGTATGATCCCCCTTTCAGATTTGAAGAATGGGGATGCAACACCATTGAGAAAAATTAAGAAAGAGTCCAAGCTAATATAGCTTAAAACCTATGTGACAAAATCATGGAAAAATCCCAATTGTATGAGAATGATCTTGATATATAGCTATCTCACCCAATTGAAATATTTTGAGACAAATTTTAGATTTAAAGATTTTTTATTCTCGGTATTGATTGTATATCCCTTCTTGTACCACTCCATTAGCCTCATGTATTTGTCTTCCTTCTAGGAATCTAAATTTCACTAGTGAATTATATATTGAGAGAATGCCTTTAAATCTATGAGAAATGATCATTTTGGAAATTAATTTTTAGATGATGTTAGATAATGAAATATGTTTGAAGCTCTCAACTTTTGTGGGGTCATCAGTATTTGGAAATAGGGTGATAAAGGTAGAGTTGAAAGATGCAAATTTTTGACCTGTGACATGGGAGAAATCAACCACTTTCATAAGGTATTCTTCAATGAAGTCACAACAACCCATAAATAATTCTATCTAGAGATCATTAGGTCTCTATATTTTATCTTTCTAGAAAATATTCAAAGTTCAATGGAGTTCTTCCTTATAGACTCACCCATTAAACTTTGATTATCCTCTTGAATGACAAAGTTGGGGAAGTGGCTTGCTATTTTAATAAATGTTGCAATGGTGTTTCTAAATTCTATTTTGAAAAGTATATTGAAATAATTCTCCACATAAACTACCATTTTAGGAAAGGTTGTGCCCTTAGTACCATCATTGTTTTTAATCCCCTAGACAATATTTGTATTTTTACAATAGTTACAAATATATGAAATAATTTTGTGTTTATGTCACCTTCTTCCAACCAGATATGCTAGATTTTTATTCTCCACTCTTTTTATTTGTCTAGAAGTTTTTTCTCTTCTTATCCTCTAGAAACTTGGTTTAATGTTTTTGGCCTTCAATTATAAATCCATGACCCTCTTTTTTATAATAGAACTCTAGTTGTTATTCAATTTCCACAATTAACCTTTCATCCTTCCTCTACTTTTCCCCTGACCACTTTATGGTACTTTATTTTCTCCTTTTAGGTTTTGTTGCAACTAGATAGGGGTTGATTTTGGACAGGACCCATCAAAGTATTTCCAAATATCCTTTATTTTTTTAGAAATTTCTCATCTCTAATCTAGTATGGATTCAATTTTAAGGGACTAAGGATATTCCCTCGAATAAGAGCTAGTTATAGTAGCATTGAACTATTGAGTCTGCTCTAGTGGAGACCCATTATCATAATTGAAGATATTATTCAAGGAAATCCTCTAAAATCATAAAGAGATCGATCCATTTAGCCACAAGGGCCTCACCCTTTCTAATATTTCTCCAAGTTGGAGATAGTTTAGTAGGCATGATGTCTAGTAGACCTAGGAGCTCAAGCTTAGTAATAAAGAATTTTTCTAAAGGATCCATCTGGGATATTTACCCTAGATCTCTAAGGCTCCCAAATAAAAATTAAGGTCACTTCCAATAACCACTAATCCATTTTGAATCAAATCTTTTTGAAGGATTTTTTCCTAGTACTCTTGTTAATCTGAGTATGGACCATAAAAATTAAGGCATGTGATTTCCTCTGATAGTTACAAAGAGTACAGAAAAACCACAAGTCCTTAAGTAAATTTACAAGAGTTAGAAATAAAGAAGGAGTCTTTTTTTAAACAAATGATGATCCCCCAATATCTTCCCAAGACATTAATGAAACTAAAATCCCATCCCATTATAAGAATGGATAGGTCCTTCACCACTATGTCTCTATGGGTCATAAGTTATTGTCGGTAAGTGATAGATGAGTTGTGACGTTCAATCAATATTTTCGATCCGTATTGGATCATTTAATAATTTTTCATCTATATCGATATTGTTAGCACAAATTCTTGCAAGGGGGTTGTTTCTCTCTAGTTTCGGGCCCTTGGTGTTGAATACGAAGAAGCGGGGCTTAAAATCCCATCAAATAAAGTTTATCCAAGGCTGCAACCATGAGTGTGAAAGAACATACTCAGAAAAGTCCATGTCGGGCTTAAAATCAAGCGATTGGGAAAAGATCGCCTTTCAACGGAGAGGATCCATCGACATGGAAGATCAACGATCATTGGGAAATTGCAATCAACGAAGCTGCATAGGGTTTAGTGCAACCGATAGCACCCATATTCCATGATTTAATGTGGGTCATCCGATCGTAGGATGCATGGCGCACATCCGTGATTTTGACAATTTGTCACCGGAAGAATGGGGAATAGTTGCATCATGGACTCCCGATGGGAGAAGTCCTAAAATGACCGACACCATTGGATCGAGGAGCAATCTCAGCCATTCGATCTTGGAAGACATGTGGAAGAGGGTCCAATCCAGAAGGGTCCCCACATCTAAATATGGATCTCAGTCATCCAACCAAGGGACATGTGGTGCACGATTAATCACCATCGGCGTTTCGGGAGTCGAAATTTCAAAGGTCAAGGGGTTTCTCTTCCGCTGCATTTCGAAATGACGAAACGCGAAATGCTAAAGCCCCCGAGGTTTGGGCCCATGGTCTTGGTGCCTGGTCACAATGAATTAAAGCTAGAAAGAGCAGGGCCTTTCAGGATTATCATAGTGAAAGCATCGAAGCCATCTCATCCGTCCATCTAGGGACGACACTCGGGTGCATTTGATTTAAAAGGGGCGTGGATCTAGGTGGTCATGATCCATGCGCCCAGATCTATGGATGAGGTCCAATTCTATACCCCCTCCATCATTCTTCCTTTAATGAGGGGGGGGAGGGGGTCCAGAATTCAGCGTCCAAGTTTGAGTGACTAGGATTAAAGCGCTCTGATCTGCGACCGACATCCAATTCCAGACCCCCCTTGTCATTCTGCCTTTAGCAAGGGGGGTGGGGGGGTCTGGAATGAGGCATTTTTTAGAGTGCCCCCCCATACTATCATGGAACCTCCTCCTTGCGTCGGCCTCCACTTCTTCCAAACCACTTATTGCCTCCCTCTTCCCCCACCATATATCCTCCACTCACCCGCATGGTATATCCCTTTCCCCTTATCTCCCTCTTGCCTTCCAACACCTATCCTTCTCCCTTCAATGTTTCTCCATCATAAGAAACATGTCCTCTTCTCTCCCAGGTGTCATGTCCCTTCTCTTTGACCCATTGCATTATGGCCTCCTCGTCACCTTCCCAGGGCACATCACCTCATCAGCTCATTACACGGCCCCCCGCTTCTCCACCTCTTATCTCTCTCACCTCAAAGCCCATGTATTATGCCATGCCCATCCACATGGCCCCTCCTCAGCTCATCATCCTCTCACCTCCTGCCATGTGTCTCTCTCTCCTAGTCATCTCCACCTCAGCACCTTCTGCCATCCACTATCCCTTCCCTCTGTATCACTTCCACATAAGCACCCCCCATCTCACCTTCAAAGTGTTGGCACCTTTTCCCTCCTCGTCATATTCTCATCCACGCCTACCATCTGGGTCCCCCCCGCAGCAGTCCAGTGAAGCAGCGGGAATCTAAAGAGAGACTGCCACATCCTACAGGTGCAGAGTTGACCAAGCCATACCTGACCACGAGGAAGCAATTATTGAGGTAGTTGATGATGGTTGAATGTTGTCTCCTTCCATAAATAGAAGGCTAGCAAGGGAAAAGTGAAAAGGTAGCCTGTCAGTCTTTTCTGACAAGAGATCGCGTCCGACAAAAGACTGCATGGGCATAGAAATTCAGAAAATCAAAATTCCTATGCCCATTTCAGAGCTATTCAAACATGAAGATTTCAAAAAATCCCTCTCTAATCTTTTGCAGCCTAAACCATCCTGCCATTCCAAAAACTTGGTGAATCTCCAAGATGAAAATCTAGCAGTCATCCTAGGCCCCATGGTAGAAGACATAGATGATTCATCACCTCCCTTCTACACATCCTTGAACATTCATGATAAGGTGTTGCATAACTATCTGATGGATTCTGGAGCATATCATAACCTCATGCCCAAAACTGTCATGGATGAACTTGGGTTGGAAGTAACAAAGGCCTATCATGATTTGTACTCTTTTGATTCAAGGACGGTGCAATGTCTTGAAGTCATCAAAGACCTAGTGGTTTCCTTATTCCATCTTCCAATGAAGAGTGTGGTCATGGACATTGTGGTAGATGATGTTACTCCCAAGTTTGGCATGTTATTTTCAATATCTTGGATTAAAAATCTTGGGGGAACATTATAAATGGGCCTTACATACGCTACCATCCCAGTGTTTGGAGGGGAACACAAAAGGATGTACAAAAAATCTCAGCTGACCTACATTGTAAGCGATGAATCAGATCCCACCAATCACCTCATATTTTCCCTTGACACTAATTTGGGATCCAACTTGTTGCATCTCACCAACACCCCTAAGCCTCCTCTTCAACTCAGAAAGTAGTCCGTTTATTTTCATGAAGAAGATCCCCCAACTATTGTTGTGTGGAAAATGTTCTTTGATGGAGCTTCTTCTAAAGATTGTGCAGGTGTTGGAATAGTGTTTGTTTCCCTTGCTCGAGAAACCATGTCTCTATCATACAAATTAGGGTTTGAAGCTACCAATAATGTGGCAGAGTATGAAGCTCTTGTTTTGGGCTTAAGGGCTGCAAAGGACATGGGGATTAAAGAGATAGTTGTGTTTGGATATGCTGAGTTAATTTTCCAGCAAATCAGAAATATTTACCAGACCAAACACCCTTGTCTTAAGAGCTACATGAATGAAGTATGGGACCTCATTGACATTTTTTTCCTAGCTTTCAATATATCATTTATTCCAAGAGGGGAAAACATTGAGGTTGATTCTATGGTTGTTTCAGCAAGTAATTTCAAAGTACCTCTACCTCCCAAACTCAGATATGACACAGAAGTAAAATACAAGCCCTCCATACCTGACAATGTCAAGCATTAGAAGGTATTTGAGGATGATCTTGAGATAAAAATATTATTGGAGACTGTTGAGGAATTTTCAGCATTGCACATTGATCAGGACCCTACTTCTGAATCTGAACCTATTGCTGGTATTTTTCTAAACAATATTGTTGATCATCATATTGTTCATCTGCCCAAAAATCATAATCTTGAGGGACCGGTTCCTTTGGAAAGACTGTTTGACAACAATGATGTGGCAGTAAAGGGAAACCGCCCCAAAGATAATGCTAATACAACTGAGTGCAACATTGGCACTGAGAAGGAACCAAAGTTTATCAAGTTGTCAAGCATCCTATCAAAAGAGAAGAGGGCCGAGCATACTGAGTTATTAAGGGAATTTGTTGATGTCTTTTCTTGGACCTATGAAGACCTCAAGACATATGAAACAACTTTCATTGAGCACAAGATCCCACTCAAATAGGAGGCCAAACCATTTAGGAATAAGCTAAGACAGATCAATCCTATGTTACTCCATGTTATGGAAAGGGAGGTAAAGAAGTCGTTGGATGCTCAAATCATTGTCCCTTTGAGATTTTATGAATGGGTGGCCAATTTGGTCCTAGTGAGGAAGAAAAGTGGATAAATCAGACTTTGTGTTGATTTCATAAATCTGAACAGGAGTTCAAGGAAGGACAATTAACCTCTACCAAAGATGGAACATATATTGTAGAGGGTAAGATGTGCATCCATAATTTCAATGATTGATGGATTTTCTAGCTACAATCAGATCTCTATTCTGCATGAGGACAGGGAAAAAACAACCTTCACCACTCCTTGGGGTACATTCATGTATGCCAAAATTCCCTTTGGATTGATGAATGTAGGGGAAACGTTTCAAAGAGCCATGGACATAGCCTTCATTGGGGAGAAATATCAGTTTGTGGTGATCTATCTCGATGACATCACAGTATTCTCCAGATCTGATAAAGAGCATTGTTGTCATCTGAGGAAAATTTTCTCAAAACGCAGAAGGTTTGGCCTTTCCTTAAATCCCAAGAAATATTTGTTTTTTATGAAGGAAGAAAAGTTGTTGGGCCATATAGTATCAGTAGAGGGAGTGAGAATCGATCCCAGCAAGGTGGAGGCAATTCAAACCTTGTCACTTCCCAGGTCCAGGAAAGAAGTCCATCTTTTCTTAGGAAAGATCAACTTTCTCAGAAGGTTTGTCTCAAATTTTGTTGAATTGGTGAAGAATATTACAACCATTCTCAGGAAAGGGAATGAAATAAAATGTACCATTGAACCCAGGGAATCCTTTGACCATATCAAAAAGGAATTGTCTGAGGCACCTATGCTTATCAGTCCTGATTTTTCCAAGTACTTCCTGGTCTTTTCTTTTGCTTATTTTGACACAGTAGTTGTTGTTCTACTACAAATAAATGATGAAGGGAGGGAGAGGCCTATTTCCTTCTTCAATAAAGCATTAAAGGACACAGAAACTAGGTGTTATCACCCTATAAGTTATAGGAATCAACAAGTGACTGGGATATTATCTTTCTCTAGTGTTTTTGTTGACAAATGATTTTTCATTCTGCAAATAATTTGAAAAGAAAAAGAAAAGAAAAAAGAGAGAAAAAAGAAAAAAGAAAAAAGAAAAAAGAAAAAGAAAGAAAAAGAAAGAAAAGAAAAAGAAATAAAAGAAAAAGAAAGAAAGAAAAAGAGGGCATAAAAGAATTGAAATAAAATCCCCATGCAATAATAGTAACTTGGTCCATACCTTTCAAGCATGGCCAAGTTCTTTTTAAATTTGATGTTGATAGGGTAGTGAATGATTTGGCTAAACAGTTTAATCTTAGCCAAAGTGTCTAGGTTAGATTAGTGAATAAATCTGGCTAGACTGTCTAATTTTGGTCAGATAGCCCCAGGGTAGAGTAAATTCTTAACCCAACAGTTTAATCTGGGTTAACTGTCATAGGAAGATAGGTTAGTATGTAGGCTAGTTGCTTTATTGTTTCATTCCAATAAAACCAGCTTGATGTAAAATGTTGCACCATGTTTCAAATGCCTAAAAGATAGTTTGGTCGAAGCCCCATGGTGGTGTCTACTTGAAAGTTTGGGGAAAAACCCATAAAAATGCATTTATCTTAAGTTTTTCCCAGCGCATGTTTTCTACGCTCCCCATTTTATGCTCCCTGCACATTTCGACAGTCCTGATCATGGCGCTCAAATCTATGGTGTACAGAGCATTCCGGACCCCCTCGACCTTTCTTCTTTTAATCGGGGGGGTCCGGAATCGATGATAAAATTTGCGCGCATCTGGACGACCTAGGGATGAGCGCTTAAATCAATGGTCCAGGTCAGATTCCAGACCCCCCCGTCTGTTCTTCCTTTAATGGAGGGGGGGTCTGGAATGAGTGATAAAAGGCGCACTAATATCTGCGGCCAGGAAACAGGTGCGTAGATAAACGACCCTAAATGGATTTTGGACCCCCCTCGATGATCTGCTTTTAACTTGGGGGGGGTACAGAATGGTAATCTCCCTCTGGCGGGTCCCTTGTATTATGTGGCATAAATCTATTGGTCCCGAAGTCCCATCACCATATGCTATCTGACATACCCCCCATAACTTATGGACGTCACCTTCCACTTGTTCCACTTGTTCCAGAGTTAGTCACATCCCATAACTGTTGTTAGTCCCCTCCCCCCTTTTCACTCATGACAAGCCCCTTATTGCGACTTTTACCTCCAATCCCTAGCCACCATGTCACCCGTCTGTATCTTTCAGCCACCATCACCTACCATCTCACCCCCAAATGACCCGTTGTCCATTTATTACTGGATAACCTATCTGTTATCCAGCTGACTTGTCTCCCACGCCCAACCGACCCCATTTTTAAAAACAAACTACCATTTTTTCCCCTACTTTCGTTGTTCACTCGTCTCACCAAAGAAACTCATCACTTGCTCCTCCGTTACATCCCGTCACCTTCATCCAGATTCAGTCGACCCCACTAACTTTGTGTTTATTGTAGGTACTGTTGTAGAAATGGCGCTAAAACCCAGACAAGCAGAAGGAGAAGCGAATCTGTTTCTCCCACCTCCTGTCGACCTGGACAAGATCCCACTGGTCAAAAAAGACAGATTGATCGCAGATACCAAATGAAATTTTGATTTCTCAGACCTCCAGTCATGGCTCAGGGAAGTTTTCCTGGACCAGAGCGATGAAATTGGACTCTGGGAGTCCAATTTACCCCTTTACCTCTTTCCCCAGATCCACCATTTTCCCGAGTTCGCGCTTAAATGTCAAGCTCACTATATTCCCGAACAAAGAGTCGTCGTCTCCTCATCTGGAGACATCCTATTCCTCATCATGCCTGAAGCCATAGACCAGATGATGCAAATTTCCTGAGCCGACTCTGCGTCCCCCCTCAACCTGGAAATCCTTACAGAGTTGTATCAGAAGATGACTTTTTCCCAAAGAGCTCAAATATTCGAGCTTTTCCTTCCCACCTCCACTCAATTCCCTTCCACAAATCCCCTTTATATGTCATCCATGTTCTCCACTAAGGGAAACCAGGTCATTTCTTCCCTTTGTGCATTGCTAGGGTATTATTCTGACCAGTGGGTAGATGAGACCATTCTGGGTTTTCTATCCATTTTATCCACCGATGAAAAACCCACCACCCAGTATGATTTCAGCACCTTCTTAGCAGATAATATTCACGAACAATTCATGAATTTCGGCAAGGAGGGCATGTTCAGCTATTCATCAATATTAGTCTACTTGTTCGTCTTTTTCTAGGCGGATAAGTTTGCATTTTCCATGCAGAAGACAGATGCAGATGATAAACCTCATGCAGTCACAGTATGGACCTCTTTGTTGAAGCATAACTCCATAGAGTATAGCTTCAACGCATTCATCGATCTATTCTACCACCTTGTGTTAAGCATGCTGGGCGACAGGCCCAAGCCTCGAATAAATGACGAAGTCCAGAGAATCTTGCATCTCTCGGACAACACAAAGACTAGGGATTGGTACCTGTATCAAAACCATACCGAGATCAGAGTATACGGTTGTGATTTGGTGTCGTATAAGCTGCCCAAATATTTTCCTGTAAGAATCTTTGCTTTAGAATACATAAGGCAGTTTATGAATTCAGATGATATCCATTTTGTATCATTGAAGAAAAAGCAGCAACTTTGAATCAAGGGGCAGATTGGCTCCTTCATCTGCAACAGTCGGGGCACCGGGGAAGAAGCTGACAGGATGTTGAAAGAAATGAAGTTCTTTATGAGCTTCCCATGGCACTATGATCCTTATGGGATCATCTCAGAGATGAGGGTGAAGAACAAGAACATCCTGTATGTTCATGTGCCCAAGCCCGAAACAGAAAAATTCGCTAATCAGACAGTGTGGGTGCCTGACACCTTGGTCGAAGTGGAATAGCAGGTTCCCCCGACCATTGTGCCACCAGCGACCATGCCACAGGTCCCTAAGGAAAAAAGGCATCGACAAGATTTATCTCCTCCTTTCATGGAGGTATCATCCGAAGAGTTCCAGTTGCACACTAAGAGGCCCAAGACAATTCCAGTTCCTGGTCCAACTGGAGAAAAAGAAGCCCCGCCTACCACAGTGACTAAGTCTGTGATTCCACCCTTTGGTTCGAGCTTTCATAAGGACATCACCCCACTAGTACCGAAGAAATCCACAGACTCCCCACTGGACACTCAGCCAGGCAAGACTGGGCCCAAGTTGAGCATTTTCGAGAAGTAAAAGCTAATCAAGAAAAAGAACCAAACCCTTACCAGCAGTGCTTACGCTCAGTTTTGAAAGAAAACTTCGACTATGCAGCATAGGTTGATGTCTTCATTTGACAGAGAAAAGGGCAGAATGCACATGGCCTTCCTCCAGGCGCAGGTACCAGACCCCAAGACGATCACGGATTACAAGAGGGCCACCTTCGAATTCCAGACAAAGGACGTACACCCAACAGATCAGATGGATCTTCACAAGCAGACATGGGAGATGGTATTCCATACATTGGCGCATGCTTCCACTTCTGCAGCAAAATTATATGTATCACTGAACAACGCTCAAACGCAACTCAAGCTGGAGAAGATATCTCCCTTTGTGAAGGACAATAGAATCAAAACTTTGGAGGAGATGGTCCTCAAGATCGTCTATGACCCTTCGAACGTCAAAGCAGCGGAGGAGATGATAAAGAAGAAGAATACTGACATTGCCTCCTTGAGGAAACAACTAAAGATCTCACCCACAGAGGACTCACAGGCGAAGGAGATAGCAGAAAAAGAAGGCAAGAAGGACAAAATGCTCAAGCTCCTCATGGAGCAGAATGCACAGCTCAAAGAAATGGAAGTTGAGATGGAGAGATTATTGAAAGAGAAGGAGCAGTTGAACCCAATGGAATTCATTCCATTGACTGCCATTCCGATTTCAGGAGCAAGCGCAACATCAGTGACAGCAGTCCCGTCCGCAACTCCATTAACATCCCAAGAGAAGACAGCTGACCTGGCTAAATCCATGGAAAAGATGAACCTGTAGGAGATAGAGATCAGCAGGCTTAAAAAGGAAGTTGAGAACCTTCAGGAACTCAAAACTTCCTTCCAGACCAGCCTCTCCAAGGAAAAGCAGGTAACAGAGAAGCTCAAACATGAGCTACAGTAGCTCCAAAAGAAAACAGTGGCAGGGAAGACTTTGGCTGAGGTCAAAGAGAATGTATGGTCAGACATCACAAAGTCCATAAATGAGATATGGCCCATGATCCAAATCATGTTTGAGGAGAATGAGTTAGTCCAGAGGAGCAAACAGACTATTGAGAAGATTGGAGTAGAATTGGGAGACATGCCAACACAGGCAAATGAGATCATCAAGTTCCTCAATTCTAAGACCGGGGAAGAGTTGGAAGAGTTGAAGATTGAGGATAGAACTGAGACCATCCTTGAGGTCAAAAGATTTCTAACCAAGAGAGGACTAATGCTTCAGCTGGAAGAAAAGGTTCAGGTCATGGACCAGGGGGTACAAAGATTCTTCATCAAGATTGAGGCTCTCCAGAAGAAAGGTCTCCCCGGTCTGAAGGTTATTAATGATAAACTGATGACACTCCCAGATTAAAAAAAGAGATTGGTTGAGGTGTCCAAGGACAGTTCAAAGTTTGCAGGCATCCAAGGGAGAATAACTATCAAAGCATTCCTAGATTCCCTTTAGTGGGACATCAGTATCCAACACGAGGTCCGATACATATTCCTCACCAAGCCTGCATTCACCAAATATACAGAAATGGACGAAGTGTATCGAAGACTGCTCAAAGTCAACGTGCCCAGTCATCTCAAATGGGAAGAGATCTGTGATCTTCTCGATTAGCAGATGAGCTTTCCAGGTCCAGTCACCTGTCCAGTCAGATGAGGTCATGCAAAGGCTTCATCAACAGTCTACCCAGAAATCAGTGTGCAGTTGCACCAAGTCATCAAGCAGTTCCTAGATTTAGGAAATTTGTTAATTCAGTTAGGCTAAAAATAGATTTAGCACGTCCTGGTCATTAATGACATGAACGTTTGTAATTTGAGTTATAAATACTTCACCTTTCGAAGTATTGGGGGTTGTTGATCTTCACACCCTGACGCTATCAGACTATAACATTTTTGAAGAGATCTTCCATTAATAAAAAGGAGGTACTTTTACAGGATTCTTACGTGTATTCACTGGTGATGTTTATTCTCTAAGTTGAATGTTATTCTTGCTTTGTGATCATATTGTTTTCTGAAACTAATCTTTAAGAGTAACGAATTTTGCAGGATTTATCTTGGATACCCTGTTTCTGACTCGAAATATTTTAGTGTTTATCTTCTGGTGTTTTCAATTAATAAATTCTTAACTGCTTCTTAGTTGAATTTATATTTCTCATCTTTTCTTCTGCCCATCATTTAAGCTACTAAAAGATCCAGTGAGTATATTATCTCGCCCTGTAGAAGTCTTCTTTTGCGTTTCTGGTTTGTATCTCATATTTATCAAAACACAGACCCCATAGCCCAATGCAGGTGTAGACTGTCTCAACCAATTCACAAAACATTTTTACAACAAAAACGACCTATTTCTTTACCTAGCCTAATATCTAAAATTGGAAACATAGCTAAATCAAAAAGAGAGATCCCTCTCTGAAGTTGGAAGGGCTAGATCCCAGCTTCAAAAGTGGTTGGATAAAGTTACCTTTGTATATTTCTTTTGTTTTCAACCTCTAGGAAATTTACCAAGTGCTAACATGGTGGCGACCATACTGGGGAAAGAACATGAAATTTATAATTTCACGTTTTCTTTTCCCTAAATAGAAAGTTTGTTCCTAGAATATTGAAAATTTAAGAAGAAAGTAATGTTTAGAGGTTGATTAAACTTTGTACATATTATTTTCGGACTCACAAAACTAAAAAATATATATACAAAAAACCATAAAGAGTTCTGGCTCCCAAGAAAGTTTATACTCGATCTCACCCAGACCCAGAACCTGCGATAGTGACAGATAACCCTAAACAATTGCTCAGGAAAAAGACCTTGGTTGAAAGCTCAGTGAGTCATATTCCCCTTCATAAGTCCCTTTCCTTTTCAGGGAAAGTTGTTTCCTTTCAAAACCCTGACCTCGATACCTTTCCAAAGAAAAGCCTGGTTAGAACATGGTCCGACAGTTTTGTGACTGGAATCATCTTTGACCCAACTGTTTTGCAACCCCGAACCCCCGAAGTTTTGTCTCCCACGAATAAACCACAAATCACTCCCTCAGTGCTATCCAGTCCCTCCTCGTCCGCGTCTTCAGTCTCTAACTCGTCGATCATCCAGGTTATCGCTCCACCTCCTCCACCCATCATGGAAGCTCGATATGCTCCCTTGGTGTTGACTCCACCTCTACATGCCATGCCCCAATACTATCAAACTAGACTTCCACAGTTTGATTCAATAGGACCCTTAAACGCCCAACAACATGTTGACAAAATGAATGATTATTTTGACCTGTAAGAAGTTGATGAGGCTGACGTTCAAATGAGATTGTTTGCCCAAAGTTTGACAGGCGACGTCAAGAAATGGTACAAAGATTTACCTGCCGCCTCAGTCCCTGACCTTGTCGCGTTCCAAAGGAGTTTTCTTGACAGATGGGAGGTAAAGAAAAACCCTCTCCAGATATTGTCAGAATATGAGAATATAAGAAGAAATCAAGGTGAGACGGTACAAGATTACTGCACCCATTTCAATAACCTGTACAATGCAATTCCAACCGAAATCAAACCTCCATAGGGCCTGGTGTTGATAAAATTCCCTGATGCTTTTGATGCCAATATGTCATACCAACTAAGAGAAATAAATTCTACCACCTTGGCAGACATGCAGAAAAGTGCTATAAGTGTGGAGGCCAATTTTTTGGCAAAAATGGCACGTCAGAGGTCAGAGAGGAGAGTCACAATTAAAGAAGAACCTTCCACATCGACCTCAGACTCCAAATTGGATTCTTTGGCCAGAGCAATAGAAAGAATGATGGAAAGACTTACTGTGTCAGACAAAAATCCTCCTAGAGAAAACCCACCAGCTCCCCAGGTTTGGAACCCTAACTTTAGGAGAAACCCTCCTCAAATAAGACAGAGAGATCCTAGGGATCAAAGAGAGAAGAGGGGTCCAGATCAGCAGATCATACCTCCCCTGTAAGAAAATTATGTTGATGAAGGGGAGGAAGTGATTGAGGAATTGGAGGATACTCACATTAACCTCATGGGCATTCATGACAATGAAACTATCTTCATTACCCAAGAAGAGCAAGAACTTTTTCTTCTCAATCAAACAAAAGTAAGTGAAGAAGTTGAAGATGCAGAACAACAGGCATTCGAAAATTCCATTCTAGAGGTACACCGACAGTATAATCTGTGTAGTAAAAAGACAGAAGGAAGTCCCCCAAAAAAGGCAATTGAGACGAAGAAGGTAGTCGAAACCAAGAAGACCTCTAATCCATCTATCGAGAAGATTCCTGAGAAGAGTGCTGCCGAAAATACTCCTGAGAAGGGCACTGCCGAAGCTCCCGAGAAGAAAAACCTTACTATTCTGAAAAGGTCGTCACAACCCGAGGTTTCACCTATCAATCCACCAAGTACTTCTGGACAGAAAAATATGGTGGACAAACCATAATTGACGAGGCAAGGCAGAGCTCCTACACCCTTCAGCCTAGAGGGGGAATTGGCCAAAGTAAAAATTCCCATCCCACTTACCGAGTTGATGAACAAAGACATTTATCGTTCGCAGGTGATTAAAACACTGACCATTGAACCTGACATAGGCACGAAGGCCTTGACCATTGGATCAGCAAATCATTTAGACACTGTGAACCTTACTGGTGATCAACCTGAACTTCTTTTTGGACCGGAAGTATATGGTCAAGATGATACTGGTGAGGTTGCTCCTTTTTACATCAGTCTAAACATACATGACCTAATCTTGCATAACGCCATGCTGGATTCGGGCGCTTCCCACAATCTGATGCCCAAAGAAGTAATGGAGAAACTGGGACTGGAGGTCACCAGACCTTACAAGGATTTACACTCATTTGACTCCAATAAAGTTAGATGCATTGGTTTGATCAAGGACCTATGCATCACCTTGGTTCATATTCTTGTGAAGAGCATGGTAATGGATGTGTTAGTTGCAGACATCCCGCCGAAGTATGGAATGTTGCTATCTCGGTCTTGGGGTGCTAAGTTGAAAGGAACCCTTTATCTAGATATGTCTTATGCCACTATCCCAGTTTTTGGGCAACAAAGGAGGCTATACAGAGAAACATTGATGAAGTACATGGTGAGTAGCCAAGAAAAACTGCACAACTATCCCCTCTACTCTGCGCATTCTGATTTAGATTCGTTCATCTTGTACAATTATGGTGACATGGAAGAGAAAGATACTCAGCTGATGGAAGACACATCTAGTCAAGATGAAGGCCAAGAAATCATTGAGGTAGCAAGGATGAAGAACGTGATAACTGAAGAGTTACCCGCCAATTTCTGGAGGATGGATTTTGATGGAGCTGTGAGTAAAGAAGGAGTTGGAGCAGCAGTATGGCTGCATAATCACAGAAAAAGGATTCAGAAAACCATTCTTACAAATTAAATTTCCAATGCACTAACAATATTGTTGAGTATGAAGCCTTGATGCTCGGTCTGAAGCTTTTGAAAAAAGTTGGTTCTAAAAAGATAATGGTAAGAGGTGACTCTGAATTGATAATCAAGAAAATCAAAGGTGAGTACGCTGCGAAACACCCATGTCTTAGATCTTATAGGAACGTTGTTCTTGATGCCTTGAGATGTTTTACTGAAGTTGACTTGCAGGTAATGTCGAGGGGACAAAACATTCTGGCGGACAGATTGGCTACGTTAGCAGCCACCTGTAAGATTCTTTTTCACCCGACTCGTCCATACATTGTTGAGGTGAAATGTAGACCAACCATTTCGGACAATATCAGGTAATGGCAAGTGTTTGGTAATGATGATCAAATCGAAGACTTTCTGCAGTGTAAAAATGATTTTGAATGTACAAATATAGATTTAGAGAATGAAGATGAAAATGTAAATAGTTATGATTTTTAAATTGATAGTGTAAATACCATAGATTCAGGAGAATTAGGCGATGACGAAATGTACGCTGATGTTTTACAGTTGAAAAGCAATGTTTTTCCTAGAGTTCTTGTTCCTTTAGAGGACTTGTTTAATTTTAACGACGTAGCCAAAAAACCAAAAATCGAAGCCCATGGACAAGAGGTAGAAGACTGTAATATAGGGACTGAAGAGAAACCCAGGATAGTCAAACTGTCTAAATCATTACCCCCAGAACAAAAACTCAAATACATTGAGTTGTTCAAAGAATATTCAGATATCTTTGCCTGGGGCTATGAAGATTTGAAAGCTTATGATACCAGCATCATACAACACAGGATTCCAATAAAAGAAGACCAAAAACCGTTTAGGCAGAAACTTAGGAGGATAAATCCCAAGTTGCTCCCTCTGATAGAAAAGGAGATCAAAAAAATGTACGATGCCAAAATCATAGTTCCGTTGTGTTTTTCCAAATGGGTCTCTAATTTGGTCTCTACGCGTAAGAAAACCGAGGAAATCAGACTCTGCATAGATTTCTGAAATCTGAATAAAGTCTCCCTGGAGGATAATTACCCCTTGCCGAAAATGGACCACATCCTGCAAAGAGTGGTCGGGTCCAGTCGAATCTCTCTGTTGGACGGTTTCTTGGGTTACAATCAGGTCCTAGTTTACCCGGATGACCAAGACAAAACCACTTTCACCACCCCATGGGGCACTTTCAAGTATGTGAAAATGCCTTTCGGTCTGATGAATGCAGGAGCCACTTTCCAGAGGGCGATGGATATTGCTTTCATGGAAGAATCAGGTAAGTTTATTGTCGTCTATTTAGATGATGTAATTGTGTTTCCTTGATCTGATGATGAACACCTAAGACACCTCAGACGAGTTTTCGAGAAGTGTAGAAGGTTTGGGATTTCTTTAAATCCTAAGAAGAGCCTTTTTTGGGTTAGAGGAAGGCAAACTGCTAGGACACATCATCTCCAAAGATGGAATCAAAATAGACCCCAGCAGAATTGAGGCCATACAAAAATTAGAACACCCAAGAAACCTCAAAGAACTACAGTCTTTTATCGGGAGAATTAACTTCCTACGAAGATTCATTCCCAATCTGGAAGAACTCCTTAGAAACATTACAAACATGCTTAAAAAAGACGTAAAAATAAAATGGGACTCCGAGTCCAGACAGTCTTTCGAACAAGTCAAATGAGCACTCACAGAAGCCCCTGTTTTGATCAGTCCCGATTTTACTAAAGATTTCTATCTCTTTTCTTTCGCTTCCGAACATACTATAGCAGCGGTGTTACTGCAAAAGAACAGTGAAGGGTATGAACATCCCATAGCTTTCTTTAGCAAAGCATTAAGAGATGCTGCTTTGAATTACAAGATAATGGAGAAACAAGCTTTTGCTTTGGTAAAAGCCATAAAAGACTTTAGAGTCGACATTCTTCATTCCCACACCATAGCATATGTTCTGAATGCGGTAGTAAAGGACATATTGAAACAGGAAAATCCGGATGGAAGAAGGGGAAAATGGATTGCTGTCATTTTAGAATACGATATAGAGATTAAGCCCACGAAACTAATCAAGGGTCAAGGCCTTGCTAAATTAATGGTTGAATCTAACTTCCATGCTCTTGACATTAATTTTTTAGTTGTAGCAGATGAACAGGGCGATATGGCGACTCCAAGCATGAGAGAGGTATTTATCAACTCTCCATGGTACGTAGACCTTATATTCGTTTTGCAAAATCTGCAAGATCCCCCTGGTTTGACTAAGACTAAAGCTAGATTTTTAAAGTTGAAAGCCTTAAACTTATGTATTCTAGAAGGCAATTTGTATTGGAAAGATCTTGGAGGAATTTTGTTAAATTGTTTATTGAAAGATGAAGTTGATAAAGTGTTACAAGAGTTTCATGCAAGAGAATGTGGTGGCCATCTAAACTGGAAGGTCACAACCAACAAAATACTCAGAGCTGGATTCTATTGGCCCACCCTATTTGTTGATGTACATCATAAAGTGGCCGCATGTCATCAATGTCAGTTGTTTGAAGGTAGAAGAAAACTTCTCCCTCTACCTATGAAACCGATCTCAGTTGAGGCCCCTTTCTAGCAATGGGGACTCGATTTCATTGGATCAATACATCCCCCTTCTTCAGGCCAGCACAGGTGGATTCTCACTGCCACCAATTATTTTACCAAATGGATCGAGGCAGTACCAAGCAGGCAAGCCACTGACTCTGTTATTATCAAATTCCTTGAAAATAATATTTTGTCTCGCTTTAGATGTCCTAGAAATATTATAACTGATAATGCAGTTTCCTTTCGGTTGAAGAAGCTCATAGATTTATGCAACCAATATCACATTGGTTTGGGGAATTCCACAGCCTACTACCCTCAGGGGAATGGGTTGGCAGAATCTTCAAACAAAACCTTGGTAAATATCATCAAGAAAACATTGTAGGAAAACAAGAAATCATGGCACAACAAGTTGGTGTTTGCATTATGGGCTGATAGACTGACCACCAAAAGGTCGATTGGTATGTCACCATACCAGCTGGTCTATGGTACAAAGGCAGTTTTCCCCACTTCTTTAGGAGTCCTTGTCATGAAGGTTCTTCAAGAAGTACAAGCGGAGCCAAATGACTCATAGAGAAGGATCAACCAGATGATCCATTTGCAGCAGTCTAGGGAGGACATTTTCAACAAAACTCAGGTCATCCAAGAAAACATCAAGAAGATCTTTGACAAACGAACCAAGGAGGATGATTTTGAGCTAGGAGATTTGGTTTTGAGATGGGATACTAGAAATGAAGACAAGGGAAATCATGGGAAATTTGACAGTCTGTGGACAGGACCATACATGATCCAAGCTTTCAAGGGAAACAATGATTTCTTGCTAAACAACGCTGATGATACAGATCTACCAGGAGGATCCGTGAATGGAAGAATGCTGAAACATTATGTGCCACCTCAGTAGAAGATTCGAGTTTTCACTCTCCAGTGTACATACCATTTTAATTTTCATTTTCCACTTGCATTTTATGAGTGAAGAACATTAGTCAGTTGGTTTAATCCCGAAGAGAAGGCCCTAAGCTGCTGACCACTGTTTTTCGATTTTTGAGAATAAAACCAACGAAGGATGCTAGGCAGAAATTCTCAGAATGACAGGAACCAGGATTCTTAGCACTTCACAGGGCAAGTATCATCCCCAGGTGGAGCCGTTGTTATCACCCTATAAGTTATAGGAATCAACTGGTGACTGGGATATTATCTATCTCTAGTGTTTTTGTTGACAAATGATTTTTCATTCTGCAAATAATTTGAAAAGAAAAAGAAAAGAAAAAAGAGAGAAAAAAGAAAAAAGAAAAAAGAAAAAGAAAGAAAAGAAAAAGAAAGAAAGAAAAAGAGGGCATAAAAGAATTGAAATAAAAGCCCCATGCAATAATAGTAACTTGGTCCATACCCTTCAAGCATGGCCAAGTTCTTTTCAAATTTGATGTTGATAGGGTAGTGAATGATTTGGCTAAACAGTTTAATCTTGGCCAAAGTGTCTAGGTTAGATTAGTGAATAAATCTGGCCAGACTATCTAATCTTGGTCAGATAGCCCCAGGGTGGAGTAAATTCTTAACCCAACAGTTTAATCTGGGTTAACTGTCATAGGAAGATAGGTTAGTATGTAGGCTAGTTGCTTTATTATTTCATTCCAATAAAACCAGCTTGATGTAAAATGTTGCACCATGTTTCAAATGCCTAAAAGATAGTTTGGTCGAAGCCCCATGGTGGTGTCTACTTGAAAGTTTGGGCGAAAACCCATAAAAACGCATTTATCCTATGTTTTTCCAAGCGCATGTGTTCTGCGCTCCCCATTTTATGCTCCCTGCCCATTCCGACGGTCCTGATCGCGGTGCTCAGATCTACGGTGTACAGATCATTCCGGACCCCCCCCCCGACCTTTCTTCTTTTAACTGGGGGGGGTCCGGAATCAATGATAACATTTGCACGCATCTGGATGGCCCAAGGATGAGCGCTTAAATCAACGGTCCAGATCTGATTCCGGACCCCCTCGTTCATTCTGCCTTTAATGGAGGGGGGGGGTCTTGAATGAGTGATAAAAGGCGCGCTAAGATCTGCGGCCAGGAAACAGGCACGTAGATCAACGACCCTAAATAGATTTCAGACCCCCCTCGATGATCTTCTTTTAACTAAGGGGGGGGGTCTGGAATGGTAATCTCCCTATGGCGGGTCCCTTGTATTATGTGGCATAAATCTATTGGTCCCGAAGTCCCATCACCATCTTCTATCTAACAGACCCCCCGTCACTTATGGACGTCACCTTCCACTTGTTCCACTTGTTCTAGAGTTAGTCACATCCCATAACTATTGTCAGTCCCCTCCCCTCTTTTCACTCATGACAAGCCCCTTATTGTGACTTTTACCTCCAATCCCTAGCCGCCACGTCACCCGTCCGTATCTTTCAGCCACCGTCACCTGCCATCTCACCCCCAAATGACCCATTGTCCATTTATTACTGGATAACCTATCCGATATCCAGCTGACCTGTCTCCTGCACCCAACTGATCCCATTTTTAAATAAAACTACCATTTTTTCCCCTACTTTCGTTGTTCACTCATTGCACCAGAGAAACTCGTCACTTTCTCCTCCGTTACATCCCGTCACCTTCATCCACAGTTATTCGACCCCACTAACTTTGTGTTTATTGTAGGTATTGTTGCAGAAATGGCGCCAAAGCCCAGACAAGCAGAAGGAGAAGAGAATCTGTTTCTCCCACCTCCTGTCGACCTGGACAAGATCCCACTGGTCGACAAGGACAGATTGATCACAAATACCAAATGCGATTTCGATTTCTCAGACCTCCAGTCATGTCTCAGGGAAGTTTTCCTGGACTAGAGCGATGAAATTGGACTCTGGGAGTCCAATTTACCCATTTACCTCTTTCCCCAGATCCACCATTTTCCCGAGTTCGCGTTTAAATGTCAAGCTCACTATATTCCCAAACAGAGAGTCGTCATCTCCTCATCCGGAGACATCCTGTTCCTCATCACGCCTGAAGCCATAGACCAGATGATGCAAATTCCCCGAGCCGACTCTGCGTCCCCCTTCAACCTGGAAATCCTTACAGAGTTGTATCAAAAGATGACTTTTCCCCAAAGAGCTCAAATATTCAAGCTTTTCCTTCCCACCTCCGCTCAATTCCCTTCCACAAATCCCCCTTATCCGTCATCCATGTTCTCCACGAAGGGAAACCAGGTCATTTCTTCCCTTTGTGCGTTGCTAGGGTACTATTCTGACCAGTGGGTAGATGAGCCCATTCTGGGTTTTCTATCCATTTTCTCCACCGATGAAAAACCCACCACCCAGTTTGATTTCAGCACCTTCTTAGCAGACAATATTCATGAACAATTCATGAATTTCAGCACGGAGGGCATGTTCATATATTCATCAATATTAGTCTACTTGTTCTTCTTTTTCCAGGCGGATAAGTTTGCATTTTCCATGCAGAAGATGGATGCAGATGGTAAACCTCAAGCAGTCACAGTATGGACCTCTTTGCTGAAGCATAACTCCACAGAGTATAGCTTCAAGGCGTTCATCGATCTGTTCTACCACCCTGTGGTAAGCGTGTTGGGCGGTAGGCCCGAGCCTCGAATAAATGACAAAGTCTAGAGAATCTTGCATCTCTCGGACAACACAAAGACTAGGGATTAGTACCTGTATCAAAACCGTACCGAGATCAGAGTATACAGTTGCGAGTTGGCGCCGTATAAGCTACCCAAACATTTGCCTGTCAGAATCTTTTCTTTAGAATACATAAGGCAGATTATGAATTCAGATGATATCCATTTTGTATCATTGAAGAAAAAGCAGCAGCTTCGAATCAAGGGGCAAATTGGCTCCTTCATCTGCAACAGTCGGGGTGTCGGGGAAGAAGCTGACAGGATGTTGAAAGAAATGAAGTTCTTTATGAGCTTCCCATGGCACTATGATCCTTATGGGATCATCTCTAAGATGAGGGTGAAGAACAAGAACAACCCGTATGTTCATGTGTCCAAGCCCGAAATAGAAAAATTCGCCAATCAGACAGTGTGGGTGCCTGACACCTTGGTCAAAGTGGAACAACAGGTTCCCCTGACCACTGTGCCACCAACGACCATGCCACGGGTCCCTAAGGAAAAAAGGCCTCGACAATATTTATCTCCCCCTGTCACGGAGGTTTCGTCCGAATAGTTCCAGTTGCACACTAAGAGGCAAAAGACAATTCCAGTTCCTGGTCCGACTGGAGAAAAAGAAGCCCCGCCTACCACAATGACTAAGTCTATGATTCCACCCTTTGCTTCGAGCATTCATAAGGACATCACCCCACTAGTACCGAAGAAATCCACAGACTCCCCACTGGACACTCAACCAGGCAAGACTAGGCCCAAGTTGAGAATTTTTGAGAAGTATGAGCTGATCAAGAAAAAGAACCAGACCCTTACCAGCAGTACTTACGCTCAGTTTCATAAGAAAACGTCGACTGCATAGCATAGGCTTCTATCTTCATTTGACACAGAAAAGGGCAGAATGCACATGGCCTTCTTCCAGGCGTAGGTACCAGACCCCAAGACGATCACGGATTACAAGAGGGCCACCTTCGAATTCAAGACGAAGGACGTGCACCCAACAGATCAGATGGATCTGCACAAGCAGACAGGGGAGATGGTATTCCATACATTAGTGCATGCTTCCACTTCTGTAACAAAATTATAGGTATCACTGAACAACGCTCAAACACAACTCAAGCTAGAGAAGATATCGTCCTTTGTGAAGGAAGATAGAATCAAAACTTTGGAGGAGTTGGTCCTCAAGATCGGTTATGACCCTTCGAACGTCAAATCAACGGAGGAGATAATAAAGAATAAGAATGCTGGCATTGCCTCCTTTAGGAAACAACTAAATCTCCCACCCACAGAGGACTCGCAGGTGAAGGAGATAGCAGAAAAAGAAGGCGAGAAGGACGAAATGCTCAAGCGGCCCATGGAGAAGAATGCACAGCTCAAAGAAATGGAAGATGAGATGGAGAGATTATTGAAAGAGAAGGAGCAATTGAAGCCAATGGAAGTCATTCCATTGAATTCCATTCCGATTTCAAGAACAAGCGCAGCATTAGTGATAGCAGTCCCATCCACAACTCCATTAACATCCCAAGAGAAGACAACTAACCTGGCTAAATCCATGGAAAAGATGAACCTACATGAGACAGAGATCAGCAGGTTTAAGAAGGAAATTGAGAACCTTCAGGAACTCAAAACTTCCTTCCAGACCAGCCTCTCCAAGGAAAAGAAGGTAACAGAGCAGCTCAAGCATGATCTACAGCAGCTCCAAAAGCAAACAGTGGCAGGGAAGACTTTGGCTAAGGTCAAAGAGAATGTATGGAAAGACATCACAAAGTCCATAAATGAGATATGGCCCATGATCCAAATCATGTTTGAGAAGAATGAGTTAGTCCAGAGGAGAAAACAGAATGTTGAGAAGACCAAAGTAGAATTGGGAGACATGCCAACACAGGCAAATGAGATCATCAAGTTCCTCAATTCTAAGACCAGGGAAGAGTTGGAAGAGCTAAAGATTGAGGACAGAACTGAGACCATCCTTGAGGTCAAAAGAGTTCTGATGAAGAGAGGACTAAGGATTCAGCTGGAAGAAAAGGTTCAGGTCATGGACCAGGGGGTACAGAGATTCTTCAGCAAGATTGAGGCTCTCCAAAAGAAAGGTCTCCCCGGTCTGAAGGTTATTAATGATAAACTAATGAAACTCCCATATTACAAAAAGAGATTGGCTGAGGTGTCCAAGGACAGTTCAAAGTTTGCACGCATACAAGGGAGAATCTCTGGAAAAGAATTCCTAGATGCCCTTCAGTGGGACATCAGTATCCAACACGAGATCTGATACATATTCCTCACCAAGCCTACATTCGCCAAATATACAGAAATGGACGAAGTGTATCGAAGACTGCTCAAAGTCAATGTGCCCAGTCATCTCAGATGGGAAGAGCTCTGCAATCTTCTTGATTAGCAGATGATTTTTCCAGGTCCATTCACCTGTCCATTCAGATGAGGTCGTGCAAAGGCTTCATCAACGGTCTACCTAGAAATCAACGTGCAGTTGCACCAAGTCATCAAGCAGTTCCTAGATTTAGGAAATTTGTTCATTCAGTTAGGCTAAAAATAGATTTAGCACGTCCTGGACATTAATGACAGGAACGTTTATAATTTGAGTTATAAATACTTCAGCTTTCGAAGTATTGGGGGTTGTTGATCTTCACACCCTGACACTATCAGACTGTAACATTTTTTAAGAGATCTTCCATTAATAAAAAGGAGGTACTTTTACAGGATTCTTCCATGTATTCACTGGTGATGTTTATTCTCTAAGTTGAATGTTATTCTTGCTTTGTGATCATATTGTTTTCTGAAACTAATCTTTAAGAGTAACGAATGTTGCAGGATTTATCTTGGATACCTTGTTTCTGACTCGAAATATTTTAGTGTTTATCTTCTGGTGTTTTCAATTAAGAAATTCTTAATTGCTTCTTAGTTGAAGTTATCTTTCTCATATTTTCTTTTGCCCATCATTTAAGCTACTAAAAGATCCAGTGAGTATATTATCTCTCCTTGTAGAAGTCTTCTTTCGCGTTTCTGGTTTGTATATCATATTTATCAAAACATAGACCCCATAGCCCAATGGAGGTGTAGATTGTCTCAACCAATTCACAAAACATTTTTACAACAAAAACGACCTATTTCCTTACCTAGACTAATATCTAAAATTAGAAACATAGCTAAATCAGACAGAGAGATCCCTCTCTGAAGTTGAAAGGGCTATATCCCAGCTTCAAAAGTGGTTGGATAAAGTTACCTTTGTAGATTTCTTCTGTTTTCAACCTCTAGGAAATTTACCAAGTGCTAACACCAGGTATGAAATCATGGAAAAACAAGCCTATGCCTTGGTGAAATCTCTCAAATATTTTAGAGTCTATGTCTTGCAACAAAAGGTAATTGCATATGTTCCTTCAACCTCTGTGAAGGACATTTTGATACAACCTAACATAGATGGGAGAAGAAGCAAATGGATCGCCAAAATCCTTGAGTTTGATCTCAAAATAAAGCCCACCAAACTAGTTAAAGGGAAATGTTTAGCCAAGTTGTTGGTTGAATCCAATTGTAAGGCCTTGGGGGTCGACTTCATCAGTGACCACTCAGAAAATGAGCAAGCTAATTTGTCCCACGAAATCTCTAAGGACAACTTACCACTACCAGAATGCACCTGGTACAGAGACATTTTATATTTTCTACAAGAGTTAAAGCCTCTCGATGGAATGGGAAAGAGTAAGGAAAGATATTTAGAGCTCAAAACAATTAGGTATTGCCTTATTGAACAGATCTTGTATTGGAAAGATCCTTTAGGAGTGCTTCTGAGGTGTCTAAACCCATAAGAGGCCTAAAGAATTATTTTTGAGTTTCATGACAGTCTATGTAGGGGGCACCATTTCTGGAAAACCACAGCCCACAAAATTCTCAGAGTTGGGTATTACTGGCCAACCTTATTCACTAATGTCTGCAGAAAAGTCAGAGCCTGCATCAAATGTAAAAAATTCTCAGGAAAGAAGCAGCTCAAATATCTGCCACTAAATCCTGTAGTAGCTTCAGGGCTCTTTCAGCAATGGGGGTTGGACTTCATGGGAGAGATTCATCCTCCTTCAACTGGTCAACACAGGTGGATCTTAACTGCAACAAATTATTTCACAAAGTGGATAGAAGTTATTCCCACCAGGAGTGTTTCACACAAGGTAATCATCAACTTCCTAGAGGATATCATAGCAAGGTTTGGTTGTCCCAGTAGAATTGTCATTGATAATGTTGCATCTTTCAAGTTTGATCCCATGGTCAAGTTCTGTGAGAAATTTGGGATTTCACTTATTCACTCCACTCCCTATTACCCTCAAGGCAATGGACTAGCAGAGTCTTCTAATAAATGTCTAATCAAGCTCATTAAAAGATTGTTGGAAGACAATAAGAAGGCATGGGATTCAAGGCTGAAATTCACTCTGTGGGTTGATCGAGTGACAACAAAGAGGCCCCTGGGCACCTCCCCATTTCAACTTGTTTATGGGACAGAAGTTGTATTTCCCACTCAGCTGGCTCTACCTGTAGCAAAATTCTTTCAAGATTATGAAGGAGAGCCAGACCATATGGTCAAAATAATTCATTAGTCGGCAGAAGTGCAACAGATCAGAGAATAGGTAATGGACAGAGCTCACAATCATCAACAGAAGATCAAGCAGGCCTTTGATAGGAGGATCAGAAAGGAGGAATTTGAGCTAGGAGATGTGGTTCTTAAGTGGGATGCATCCAGGTAGGATAGAGGCAAACACAACAAGTTTGAAGCCCTCTGGATTGGGCCCTTCAAAGTCTCTGAGGTGTTTTTGAACAATACCTGTAGGTTGCAGGATTTGGAGGGTGAAGAAGTTTTCAATGGCCTAGTAAATGGGCATTTTTTGAAAAAAATGTTTTGTTTGAGTCATAGGTGGCTCATCTGTTTTGTAAATATTGTTTTCCTGTTTGTTTCAGCTTAATAAATGACTCCATAGCCCAACAACAAGGCACTGTAATTGCGAAGGAGTTCTTAGAGCATCACAGGGATGACTCTATCCCATGTTAGCACCAATTATTGCAAGGGGGTTGTTTCTCTCTATTTTCAGGTCCTTGGTGTTGAACAAGAAGAAGTGGGGCTTACAGCCCCATCAAATATATTTTATCCAAGGCCACAGCCGTGAGCGCGAAAGCACATACTCAGAAAATTCCATGTTCGACTTAAAATCAAGCGAGCGGGCAAAGATTTCCTTTCAACGGCGAGGATCCATCGACATGGCAGATCAACGATCATCGGGAAATTGTGATCAGCGGAGCTACACAAGGTTTAGCGCAAGAGATAGCACCCATATTCCACAATTTAATCTGGGTCATCTGATCGTAGGACGCGTGGTGCACATCCACTCTTTCGGCAATTTGGTCACCGAGAGAATGGGGAAGAGGTGCATCATAGACTCCCAGTGGGAGAAGTCCCAAAATGACCAACACCATTGGATCGAGGAGTGATCTCGACCGTTCGATCTTGGAAGACACGTGGTGGAGGGTCCAGGCCAGAAGGGGCCCCACGTCTAAATATGGATCTCAGCCATCCAACCAAGGGACATGTGGCGCACGATTAAGCATCGTCGGCATTTCAAGAGACGAGATTTCAAAGGTCAAGGGGTTTCTCTTCCGCTGCATTTCGAAACCCTAAAACGCGAAATGTGAAAGCCCCCAAAGTTTGGGCCCACGATCTTGGTGCTTGGTCATGAGGAAGCAAAGTTGGAAAGAGCGGGGCCTTTCAGGTTTATCATAGTGAAAGCGTTGAATCCATCTCAGTCGTCCATCCAGGGATGACACTCAGGTGCATTTGATTTTAAAAGGGTGTGGATCTAGGTGGTCATGATCCACGTGACCAGATCTATGGACGAGGTCCAATTTCAGACCCCCTTCATTGTTCTTCCTTTAATGGGGGGGGTCTGAAATTTAGCATGCAAGTTTGAGTGGCTAGGACTAAAGTGCTCTAATTTGCAGCTCACATCCAATTCCGTACCCCCCTTGTCATTATGCCTTTAGTGAGGGGAGGGGTGTCTGGACTGAGGCAGTTTTCAATGTGGCACCCCCTACTACTGTGGTGCCTCCTCCTTACGTCGGCTCCTACTTCTTCCAAACCACTTACCACCTCCCTCTTCCCCTGCCATCTATCCTCCACTCACCCTTATGGTATAACCCTTTCCCCTTCGCTCCCTCTTTCCTTCTGACACCTACCCTTCTCCCACTTTTGGTTGTCTCAAATTTAGGTTCAAAATAACAAACCCAGTGGTTTGGATTGCAAATACATTGAAACCTCCATTTTTCTGAGTAACTTTGAATATCTCTAGTTTTTACATTATTTTTATATAGGATACACAAATCTGTCAATGATGATTCTATAGACACATAACAAATTCCAAATATATATATATATATATATATAACATTGTTTATTATTTTTGATATATTTTTGTGTTGATTAATATCTAAATCATAAAATACATACATCTTTTATACACTGTTGAGATCTACAATCTTTAGAAAAATTTAAATTGTTTGATAATGTTAAGACCCTTGTACCCGCACTAATGCAAGGCCTTGTAATTTCAAAGATATATGATTTTTCATAATTTAAAATATATATATATATATATATATATATAATTAACATTATAAATTTTGAAAAAATAACCCTCCATAACAATAATTTGTTCTCCACAATTCTATTAAAAAAATATTAAGGAAATTACATACTCAACACCCAATAGAAACATATGCACATTATGTTTTGCTTGAAAACATATTATTGTTAGAAAAACTCAGGATTTCACATAGACATACACAAATTCTATAAATAAAAATTATGTATTTGAAACTTTAATTCAATTTTCCACTTTTCATTTTTTTACACCATATTCAAATTCATTGTGAAAGTATTTTGAATCATCCCTCCAAATTTATTGTTTTTCCATGTTTACTTTGTTACTAATAAGTTAGGAAAAAACATGTGTGTTAGGAGAGACCATGACTCATTAGTATAACTGCTCAATACATGATCATCAAAAATAAAAATGTAATGACCATCATTAAACTTGGGCTAAATATATATATATATATATATATATATATATATATATATATTCCCAACTAATTTTTTAATGGTCTTTTTTTAATCCACGGTT
This sequence comes from Picea engelmannii, assembly GCA_009831015.1. Taxonomy (NCBI): domain Eukaryota; kingdom Viridiplantae; phylum Streptophyta; class Pinopsida; order Pinales; family Pinaceae; genus Picea; species Picea engelmannii. The sequence goes on from ML785162.1 coordinate 1,023,852, forward strand.
TTTACTTTGGATCCTCCATGGCTGATGCTCAATACATTAGAAGTAAAGATGCGATTACACATAATTTTGTACGAGATACATAAAGAAGACCTTTGCTACACGTGGTTTTAGTATTGGTTGTTTCTTAATACTTTGAAAATTAAAATGGATAACATAGAAAAGTAAACAAAAATATGGATTGGAAGGTATTTTTGGTTGAATACAATTTGATTTCAAGTTAATGAAATAGGGCCGAACTTGTTAGAATTGGTGACTTTTTCAAGTCATGTTAATGGTAGAATTAAATCGTGAATCTACATTTCATAATGTAGAGCTATAGGGGAGAGTAAATACACAAAGTGCATTGGGAAGAGTAAATGTCCACACTGCAATCAATGCAATGGGCACATGACAAAGTTTTTCAAACATTTTCAAAATAACTAATTTGAAAAATTCTAATGTGTGACTTAGATCTACTATGTATCAAATGATATTCGTGTAGAGTGGGTTTTGGAGTTAGGGTTATGTTAGCTGCATCTTAAGAAACGTGCAAGGTGAGAAGCGAGCGTGGGTGAGAGATTCTAGAGCTAGTTTTGAAGAAAGGCGAACGATAAGGAAAGGTGTGAGGTGGCGATGAGTGGGACTCTGCTTTGAGAGGGGTGTGCTTGGGCCCTGTGGTGAGAAGGGTGGGTGTGAGGACATGAGCGGGGCCCTGTGGCGAGCAGGGTGAGCATTGATCTCGGGCGAGGGATGCACGGTGAAGGTGGAGCAAGCTTCTACAAGGGTGAGAGGCGTTCAAAGACAAATTGGCGACTCCGGATTTTGGTGGTTCGAGTGTATGCCTCTTCTGGGCGAGTGGGGCTGCAAATCAGTCGGCGGCTCAGGAAATCCCTTGTCAGTGTCTATGTTCTCTATTCAAGTGCACTTTTCAGTTGCGTGTTGGTGTCCTTGTTGCGGTAGGGGGTTTCATTTTTTTTGTTAAGCTTTCTTTCGATGTGGTCCTCTCTCCTTGGCAAGAAGAGGTTTGGGCCAGAGCTGTGAGGTCCTCACTAGGGGTGTGCGGTGTTTTTGGTAAACACTTTGAGGTCCTTTGGGGTGTGCGGTGTTTGAAAAACACTTTGAGGTCCTTTGGGGGCAAGTAGCTTCTGGTTTATTTTTCGAATCTCTTTTTGTAGTCTACGTGCTAGTTTACATCTCTGTCGTTTTTATGGGTCAATTAGGACAGTGATAGAATGTTTTTTAGAATATGGTCATTGAAATTGTATTAGATTGAGCAATATTTTTTAGGAAGTCTTATTAGTCATAAATTGATTTTGTAAACAGAGTATATTATTATCAATATAATGTACAATTTTCTCTGAAAAAAAATGATATCAATATATAACCTAATTTGCATGGTTTCTTTGTATTAACCCAATATAGTTGTGGTTAAAGATAGGTAACTAAAATCAATATGATTTACATGATTTAAATAACCTAAGAGAATGCACCTATTTCTCATAATTATCACATCAACAAAGTGTTCATGTCTATGTCAACATCTTACATTCATTCGAATCAAGAAAATACTCAACTAGGTTTGACTGAATCAAAGAAAATCTGTGGAGCAAGTGGTTGAGCATCTCTTTTCTTCTCTAAGCTTGCCACTCGTCCTTCTCTTCCCTATTATTTTTATTTTCCAATTTGAAATATGTGTTTTTTATAAATATTTGTTTAATAAAAATAAAACATTAATTCTTTTTAATTATAAAAAATTCTAAATTTTCTTATAACAAAAAATGTAATATTCATTTAGAGAGTAGGAAAAAACAACAATAATACTCTATGCCTCACAAAGGATAAAATTCCATAGAGGTGCGTGGAGATGAATCTATCGCTTATCTAAATAGAGGTGATGTTCAAATGACACTTACACATTGATTTCGGTGTTGGACTTTATCGTGGGATACTAGTAGCAAGGAAGAAAACTCAATATTGTAAAACCATAAGGAATAAGAGATCACATTACTTGATTATAATATTTTTTTTAAAATTGTAAATTCTATTTAAGTCGATAGTGTATAGCTATTGACAAAAGCGAGATTCAATGATTTTTTAATCACAAAAATGGTTATGGTTTATATGGTTAAGATGTAACATGTTTAGAATATTTTTCGTTCATAGGGTAAGATTTTGTAAGATTTTATGGATTATCTTCTCCGTATGTCAAAGTATGATGGTTAATCATTATAATAAAATTAGGGTAAGATTTTTTGGACTATCTTCTCGGCATGTCAAAGTATGGTGGTTAATCATTATAATAAAATTCAGATTAATGTGATAATTGCATGTAAAAATATGGTCGTTAATCATTATGAAATTATGAAATTCAGATTAACTTCATAATAACGAATAACATTATTTACTATACCTGGTTTTCACTGCGTCCATTGAATTCAATTATTTACTGCGGCCAGAGATATTCCTGCGCAGGGAGTTTTAAGTAGGTCGGTTAATTAATTCAAAGACTAAGCAGTATCAGCCGATGCCTATCCGCGTTAATTTTAAATTATGAATTAAAACAATATTAGTGAAAATAATTTTAGCTTGGGTTTTTATAAATAAGAATGTAAGTTTTTTTTATATATGGAGAAATCGGTAGTATGTTGGAATTATTTGGGTAAGGTCCAGGTTTAAATCAGTAGGCTGTCACTATAAACCCAAGAGTATATCCAACAACCTGCAAGCTAGATATACCAAAAACTTGTGACTCAACAAGAATCGAAACATCCCGACCTTTACCAAAAATGGAAAGATCTATCCCAAAAGTCGTCTACTCAAGATTACAACAGATCAAAGTCTCCATAAGATTTGATCCCTGATGTACTGGGTGAGAATGCAAATGCATCTTTTGGTCAAATGGCCATGCCAGACCTTAAGGGTCGGTGTTAAAGGAGTTCACAATGACATATAACCTTTTGTTTTCACGGACTCCAAGAACCTCCGTCCTGACTGACCGCATCGACAGCTGTAAAGGCCGGAACAACATCAAGCTTTTGTTTTCACGGACTCCAAAAATTTTGGTCCTGACCGACTCCAGCTGTAAAGGCGGTTGGCGGTAGCAACAACAAGCTTTGGTTTGGAAAGGCTGTTGGTAATAGCAACATCAAGATTTGGTTTTGATAAAGACCAGTATCATATACAACATCATTACTTTGAGACATTGCAGGTGGGCCAACTTAGTTTTGTTGTTACAGTGGCGGAAGACGAGAATATTGAGAAATTGTTGTGCGATGAATGGGAAGGAAATGATTTGAACATACACAGATCTTCGTGGAATCTTTAGAAGTGCCCATCCAAAAAAACGAGCAATAGATGTTGGGCGGCCATTATACACGATGTTGAATGTCAATAAACTAACACAGCCTTAAACTTGTGGCTGGTGAAGGTTGAAAGGTTTCGGCTCGTAAAATTTCAAAACAGTAAAAATCTGAGATTTAGTTAAAGAAAACCATAATTGACATTAGGTTTATGGAAATCCCTGCTTTAATAAATAATCTAAGCAATTCACATTACTCTATTGGAGAATATGAAAGGATTGGAATTAAGTTTTGAACCTGTTAAAAAGTAAACAGGTTAAAACTACGCCCTCAAAAATGCAAGAAAGTTATAAACATGAGATTTCATTCATTCATTAATTTGGAAGGACGATAAAAAATATGCCATCATTTTTTATTAATAACCATAAAATTAAAATTTATGGTTAAAAGATAATTAAATGAATAACCACTAGCACAACCTACTCGTGGCTGGAAAAGGCCTAAAGGGTTCCATTCAGAACAGGAGCCTAACACTAGTTTATGAAAACATAACACTGATTCAAACACTAGCCTGCCAAATATTTAAATAGTCGTGTATTTCTAATATTAAATATTTAAACATTCGTATCAAAGTGATAGAGATTATGGATGTACAAGGCGACAGAGATTGTTGAGTTAATACACTTTGGGTATGATTCCATCATACCATGAAGGAGGTATGAAGGTGATGAAGATCATGAGAGGAGAGGACATGCCTTGAGGGATTCAGTGAAGGCCAACGTAACGAGACTGAGCATGGCAAAATGCCCATTCAACATCTCTGCTTCAACAGACATTATCGCTTTTGATTTGCTCTCTTTGGAGACTCCCTTGAACATGGGTATCAGCGAAGAAACTGAGAACACAACCGCGCTTGGGTGCCTGACACCTTGGTCAAAGTGGAACAGCAGGTTCCCCCGACCACTGTGCCACCAACAACCACGCCACAGGTCCCTAAGGAAAAAAGGCCTCGACAAGATTTATCTCCGCCTGTCACGGAGGTATCGTCTGAAGAGTTCCAGTTGCACACTAAGAGGCCCAAGACAATTCCAGTTCCTGGTCCGACTGGAGAAAAAGAAGCCCCGCCTACCACGGTGACTAAGTCTGTGATTCCACCCTTCGGTTCGAGCCTTCATAAGGACATCACCCCACTAGTACCGAAGAAATCCACAAACTCCCCACTGGACACTCAGCTAGGCAAGACTGGGCCCAAGTTGAGCATTTTCGAGAAGTACGAGTTGATCAAGAAAAAGAACCAGACCCTTACCAACAGTACTTACGCTCAGTTTCGGAAGCAAACGTCGACTGCGTAGCATAGGCTGCTGTCTTCATTTGACACAGAAAAGGGCAGAATGCACATGGCCTTCCTCCAGGTGCAGGTACCAGACCCCAAGACGATCACGGATTACAAGAGGGCCACCTTCGAATTCCAGATGAAGGACGTGCACCCAACAGATCAGATGGATCTGCACAAGCAGACAGGGGAGATGGTATTCCATACATTGGCGCATGCTTCCGCTTCTGCAGCAAAATTACAGGTATCACTGAACAACGCTCAAACGCAACTCAAGCTGGAGAAGATATCGTCCTTTGTGAAGGACAATAGAATCAAAACTTTGGAGGAGCTGGTCCTCAAGATCGGCTATGACCCTTCGAACGTCAAAGCAACGGAGGAGATGATAAAGAAAAAGAATGTTGACATTGCCTCCTTGAGGAAACAACTAAAGCTCTCGCCCACAGAGGACTCGCAGGTGAAGGAGTTAGCAGAAAAAGAAGGCGAGAAGGACGAAATGCTCAAGCGACTCATGGAGCAGAATGCACAGCTCAAAGAAATGGAAGCTGAGATGGAGAGATTATTGAAAGAGAAGGAGCAACTGAAGCCAATGGAAGTCATTCCATTGAGTGCCATTCCGATTTTAGGAGCAAGCGCAACATCAGTGATAGCAGTCCCGTCCGCAACTCCATTAACATCCCAAGAGAAGACAACTGACCTGGCTAAATCCATGGAAAAGATGAACCTACATGAGACAGAGATCAGCAGGCTTAAAAAGGAAGTTGAGAACCTTCAGGAACTCAAAACTTCCTTCCAGACCAGCCTCTCCAAGGAAAAGTAGGTAACAGAGCAGCTCAAGCATGAGCTACAGCAGCTCCAAAAGAAAACAGTGGAAGGGAAGACAGTGGCTGAGGTCAAAGAGAATGTATGGATAGACATCACAAAGTCCATAAATGAGATATGGCCCATGATCCAAATCATGTTTGAGCAGAATGAGTTAGTCTAGAGGAGCAAACAGGCTGTTGAGAAGATCAGAGTAGAATTGGGAGACATTCCAACACAGGCAAATGAGATCATCAAGTTCCTCAATTCTAAGACCAGGGAAGAGTTGGAAGAGCTGAAGATTGAGGACAAAACCGAGACCATCCTTGAGGTCAAAAGAGTTCTGACCAAGAGAGGACTAATGCTTCAGCTGGAAGAAAAGGTTCAGGTCATGGACCAGGGGGTACAAAGATTCTTCAGTAATATTGAGGCTCTCTAGAAGAAAGGTCTCCCCAGTCTGAAGGTTATTAATGATAAACTGATGACACTCCCATATTACAAAAAGAGATTGGCTGAGGTGTCCAAGGATAGTTCAAATTTTGCAAGCATACAAGGGAGCATCTCTGGCAAAGCATTCTTGGATGCCCTTCAGTGGGACATCAGTATCCAACATGAGATCCGATAAATATTCCTCACCAAGCCTACATTCGCCAAATATACAGAAATGGACGAAGTGTATCGAAGATTGCTCAAAGTCAACTTGCCCAGTCATCTCAGATGGGAAGAGCTCTGCGATATTCTCGATTAGAATATGAGTTGTCTAGGTCCAGTCACATGTCCAGTTAGATGAGGTCGTGTAAAGGCTTCATCAATGGTCTACCCAGAAATCAGCGTGCAATTGCACCAAGTCATTAAGCAGTTCCTAGATTTAGGAAATTTGTTAATTCAGTTAGGCTAAAAATAGATTTAGCACGTCCTGGTCATTAATGACAGGAACGTTTGTAATTTGAGTTATAAATACTTCACCTTTCGAAGTATTGGGGGTTGTTGATATTCACACCCTGACGCTATCATACTGTAACATTTTTGAAGAGATCTTCAATTAATAAAAAGGAGGTACTTTTACAGGATTCTTCCGTGTATTCACTGGTGATGTTTATTCTCTAAGTTGAATGTTATTCTTGCTTTGTGATCATATTGTTTTCTGAAACTAATCTTTAAGAGTAATGAATGTTGTAGGATTTATCTTGGATACCCTGTTTCTGACTCGAAAGATTTTAGTGTTTATCTTCTGGTGTTTTCAATTAAGAAATTCTTAACTGCTTCTTAGTTGAATTTATCTTTTTCATCTTTTCTTTTGCCCATCATTTAAGCTACTAAAAGATCTAGTGAATATATTATCTTGCCCTGTAGAAGTCTTCTTTCGCATTTCTAGTTTGTATCTCATATTTATCAAAACACAGACCCCATAGCCCAATGGAGGTGTAGACTGTCTCAACCAATTCACAAAACATTTTTACAACAAAAACGACCTATTTCTTTACCTAGCCTAATATCTAAAATTAGAAACATAGCTAAATCAGACAGAGATATCCCTCTCTGAAGTTGGAAGGGCTAGATCCCAGCTTCAAAAGTGGTTGGATAAAGTTACCTTTGTAGATTTCTTCTATTTTCAACCTCTAGGAAATTTACCAAGTGCTAACACCAAGTATGAAATCATGGAAAAACAAGCCTATGCCTTGGTGAAAGCTCTCAAATATTTTAGACTCTATGTCTTGTAACAAAAGGTAATTGCATATGTTCCTTTAGCCTCTGTGAAAGACATTTTGATACAACCTAACATAGATGGGAGAAGAAGCAAATGGATCTCCAAAATCCTTGAGTTTGATCTCAAAATAAAGCTCACCAAACTAGTTAAAGGGAAATGTTTAGCCAAGTTGTTGGTTGAATCCAATTGTAAGGCCTTGGGGGTCGACTTCATCAATGACCACTCAGAAAATCAGCAAGCTGAGTTGTCCCACGAAAGCTCTCAGGACAACTTACCACTACCAGAATGCACCTGGTACAGAGACATTTTATATTTTATGCAAGAGTTAAAGCCTCTCGATGGAATGGGAAAGAGTAAGGAAAGATATTTAAAGCTCAAAACAATCAGGTATTGCCTTATTGAATAGATCTTGTATTGGAAAGATCCTCTAGGAGTGCTTCTAAGGTGTCTAAACCCACAAGAGGCCCAAATAATTAATTTTGAGTTTCATGACAGTCTATGTGGGGGGCACCATTTCTGGAAAACCAAAGCCCACAAAATTCTCAGATTTGGGTATTACTGGCCAACCTTATTCACTAATGTCTACAGAAAAGTCAGAGCCTGCATCAAATGTCAAAAATTCTCAGGAAAGCAGCAACTCAAATATCTTCCACTAAATCCTGTAGTAGCTTCAGGGCCCTTTCAGCAATGGGGGTTGGACTTCATAGGAGAGATTCATCCTCCTTCAAGTGGTCAACACAAGTGGATCTTAACTACAACAGATTATTTCGCAAAGTGGATAGAAGTTATTCCCACCAGGAGTGTTTCACACAAGGTAATCATCGACTTCCTGGAGGATATCATAGCAAGGTTTGGTTGTCCCAGTAGAATTGTCATTGATAATGCTGCATCTTTCAAGTTTGAGTCCCTGGTCAAGTTCTGTGAGAAATTTGGGATTTCACTTATTCACTCCACTCCCTATTACCCTCAAGGCAATGGACTAGCAGAGTCTTCTAATAAATGTCTAATCAAGCTCATTAAAAGATTGTCAGAAGACAATAAGAAGGCATGGGATTCAAGGTTGAAATTCACTCTGTGGGTTGATCGAGTGACAACAAAGAGGCCCCTGGGCACCTCCCCATTTCAACTTGTTTATGGGACAGAAGTTGTATTTCCCACTCAGCTGGCTCTACCTGTAGCAAAATTCTTTCAAGATTATGAAGGAGAGCCAGACCATATGGTCAAAAGAATTCATCAGTTGACACAAGTGCAACAAATCAGAGAATAGGTAATGGACAGAGCTCACAATCATCAGCAGAAGATCAAGCAGGCCTTTGATAGGAGGATCAGAAATGAGGAATTTGAGCTGGGAGAGTTGGTTCTTAAGTGGGATGCACCCAAGTAGGATAGAGGCAAACACAACAAGTTTGAAGCCCTCTGGATTGGGCCCTTCAAAGTCTCTGAGGTGTTTTTGAACAATACCTACAGGTTGCAGGATTTGGAGGGTGAAGAAGTTTTCAATGGTCCAATAAATGGGCATTTTTTGAAAAAATGTTTTGTTTGAGTCATAGGTGGCTCATCTGTTTTGTAAATATTGTTTTCCTATTTGTTTCAGCTTAATAAATGACTCCATAGCCCGACAACAAGGCACTGGAATTGCGAAGGAGTTCTTAGAGCATCACAGGGATGACTCTATCCCATGTTAGCACCAATTATTGCAAGGGGGTTGTTTCTCTCTAGTTTCAGGCCCTTGGTGTTGAACAAGAAGAAGTGGGGCTTACAATCCCATCAAATATATTTTATCCAAGGACACAACCATGAGCGTGAAAGCACATACTTAGAAAATTCCATGTCCGGCTTAAAATCAAGCGAGCGGGCAAAGATTGCCTTTCAACGACGAGGATCCATCGACATGGCAGATCAACGATCATCGGGAAATTGTGATCAATGGAGCTGCGCAAGGTTTAGTGCAAGAGATAGCACCCATATTCCACAATTTAATCTGGGTTGTCTGATCATAGGACACGTGGTGCACATCCACGCTTTCGGAAATTTGGTCACCGAGAGAATGGGGAAGAGGTGCATCATAGACTCCCGGTGGGAGAAGTCCCAAAATGACCAACACCATTGGATCGAGGAGCAATCTCGACCTTTCGATCTTGGAAGACACGTGGTGGAGGTTCCAAGCCAGAAGGGGCCCCACGTCTAAATATGGATCTAAGTCGTCCAACCAAGGGACATGTGGCGCACGATTAAGCATCATCGACATTTCAAGAGACAGGATTTCAAAGGTCAAGGGGTTTCTCTTCCGCTGCATTTCGAAACCCTGAAACGCGAAATGCGAAAGCCCCCAAAGTTTGGGCCCACGATCTTGGTGCTTGGTCATAAGGAAGCAAAGTTGGAAAGAGTAGGGCCTTTCAGGATTATCATAGTGAAAGCATTGAAGCCATCTCAGTCGTCCATCTAGGGATGACACTCAGGTGCATTTGATTTAAAAAGTGTGTGGATCTAGGTGGTCATGATCCACATGACTAGATCTATGGACGAGGTCCAATTTCAGACCCCCTTCATCGTTCTTCCTTTAATGGGGGGGTCTGAAATTTAGCATGCAAGTTTGAGTTGCTAGGACTAAAGTGCTCTAATTTGCGGCGCACGTCCAATTCCGTACCCCCCTTGTCATTATGCCTTTAGTGAGGAGGTGGTGTCTGGATTTAGGCAGTTTTCAGTGTGGCACCCCCTACTATTGTGGTGCCTCCTCCTTGTGTCAGCTCCTACTTCTTCCAAACCACTTACCACCTCCCTCTTCCCCTGCCATCTATCCTCCACTCACCCTCACGGTATAACCCTTTCCCCTTTGCTCCCTCTTTCCTTCTGACACCTGCCCTTCTCCCTTCCATGTTGCTCCATCATTAGAAACATGTCCTCTACTCTCCCAGGTGTCATGTCCCTTCTCTTTGACCTGTCGCATTAGGGCCTCCTCGTCACCTTCCTGGGGCACATCACCTCGTCAGCTGGTGACACAGCCCCCTGCTTCTCCGCCTCTTAGCTCTCTCACCTCAAAGCCCATGTATTCTGCCATGTCCGTCCACATGGCCCCTCCTCGGCTCATTGTCCTCTCACCTCCTGCCATGTGTCTCTCTCTCCCAGTCACCTCCACCTCAACACCTTCAACCATCCATTGTCCCCTGTCTCCGTATCACTTCCACATAAGTGCCCCCGTATCACCTTCATAGTGTTGGCGCCTTCACCCTCCTCATGAGATCCTCATCCACGCCTACCATCTGGGTCCCCCCCGCAGCAGTCCAATGAAGCAGAAGGTATTCAAAGAGAGACCGCCACGTCCTGCAAAGGAAGAGTTGACCAGGCCATACCTAACCCCAAGGAAGAAGTTATTGAGGTACTTGATGGTGGTTGAATGTCGTCTCCTTCCATAAATAGAAGGCCGGGAAGGGACAAGCACAGAGGCATCCTGTCAGTCCTTTCTGACAAGAGATCACATCCAAAAGAAGATTGCATGGGCAGTTTGCCCAATTTTTGCATGCGCAGCCTGACAGAGAAGCTCCTCGACGTCAAGCATTGAACTCATGGCGTGATTGTACCTTCAGCGCCTGAGTCGGTTCCAAGTATATGTAGGCATTTTTTCCATTTTTGTATCTATCGATGGTAGAGCTAAGCTCCCGACTGTAAAATTTTAATGAAGCACTGGTTTTCCCCGTTATTCTTTTGTATTTGAGACTTCTTGTTTAATTAAAGTCAACTTCTTTCCATCGTTGTAATCTCTATGTTAAAACACTCGGAATTGAAGGATCCAGTTGAGGGTTGCGATATTGTACGATGATGTATGTTTGATCACTGCATGTTTGCACCAGTTTTAATCAGTTTCCTATGCTACCTTCTCCCTCTCACACTGAATATCTTGGAATCGGAGGATCTAGTCAAGTTGTTACAATAGTGTTGGGATGCTCAGAATTGGAGGATCCAATCAAGCTGTCACTATAGTTGTTGTAATTGTGTCATTTAGGCACATTTCAATGTTTTGTTTTTCTTCTCCAAGATGCTGGAAGGCTTGATGCCCATAGTAGTATTGTTCATATTTCTCACCAAGTCTTTCTTCTACTCATTTTATATTCATCTTACTGATGGAAGTTAGATCAAGACCTCACCCGTTCATGCATAGCCTAACCTAGTTTTCCGAGTTAAAATGATATTGTTCTTAGTTTACTTCCATTTGATCACCCCTTTTATAAACAATTGTGACATATAAACTGATGGGCGTCAGGATCTACTCCTGTTGCAATCCAGGAGTGACTTTTGATGCTAACAGGTACTTTCTAGGTGGAAACAATTGGAGGAATCAACATGCAAAGTCATTTTGGTGACAAGTCCCAATTTGGAAAATTGCATCCAAACAACTATCTGAAATATTCAAGAGATATTTTGAGGCATATAATGACATTTGTTTTTCCAAACCTACTTCAAAGTAATATCCATATTGTACACACTGAGACCTTTCCAACAGAGCAAGAATCCCCTTAATTGGATCTCATATGCAAAAGTTACGCCTCATGCAAGTTGACCTACCATGTTGACCACCACGGTACGAGTGGATGCCATGTCAACCCACATTACTCAAACATGTGGGGATAAACACTTATGGATTTTCAAGAATATTCTATATCCAAACCTTATGACTAATTGAGGTTTGAGGAAATTAAAACACTAACCCTACACAATTATCGAGCTATGTTAAATATTAGACTGCTAGGAGGAGAAAGGGTTCCATTATTTTGCATTGTATCTTGTTCTTTAGTTGAGAAAATCATATGAGAGTGGTCTATTGTGAGCATAGAAAAGGAGGAGGAGGATTATGTAACATATTTTCATGCCGCAATGTCAGAAGTTAACTCCATAGCGAGTTCCCATTCCTTTGTATGTACATTTTATAAGTGAAGAAAAGAAATCAGAGCATAGGCCTCACCTTCTAGCTAGGTTTCTCATGTATTGGTTTTCTGAGGCCAAACATTGTTTTCATTTGTGTGGATGGTGTATATTTTGTGCCTATTCTTTCATTTATATATTTCATTTATTTTTTAAATTCAATCCATAAGCCAAAGATAATAAATATGGGATATAAGGAAATAAACCACATAAATCTAAGACTTTAGAATATTATAAGATATGTTGGGATGAATTTTTCCAATGGAATATCCATGGCAGTTTACAGATCATATCCCCCCTACCTCCCCATTTAGGGAGGATTTTGGTCCACAAAATCTTTACCGAATGAGGTGAGGTGTATTCTTCTTTGTAAAGTACCTAGTGGTATCCTAATTTTAGATCCAATTTGGTGAATTAATTGGCGTGGTACAATTGGTCTAAATAAACATCAATCTTGGGTAGAGGGTACCAATTCTTGAGTGTAATCTTGTTTAAATATATGTAATCGATACACATCCTCCAAGTCCCATCCTTCTTGGTTACTATAATGATAGGTGACCCACAAGGTGAGGTTCTCAATGAAATCACTCCCTTCACTAGTAATTATTGCAACTACTTCTTCAGTTCATTTGCTTCCAGAATGGATTGTTTATATACCCTAAATTTTGGAAATGGGGATTCTGGAAATAACTGTATTTCGTTCTCCACTTCCCTCTTGGGTGGTATACCTTTAGGATACTAGAACACTCCTCTGTATGAAAATTGATCATTTATCTCTTCCAATCCTTTATCAGGCGGTATTGGTTGTCTCTCAGCATGAAAATTGAATCCCTCATATACATGTAGGGGTTACCAAACACTAAACCACACACATCCATGGGTACTATATATAACATCGCTTCATCAATAAAGTCTACACTCAGAACAAATTTAATCTTAAATTGTTTTATTATCTTGATTTATGCATCCCTGTTTACCCAACCCAATGGATAGGGGCTAAGATGATCATGAACCTCAAATCCAAGCTTGTTGACCAGATCCACTACTATGAGATTAGCCTATAAACCAGAGTCTAAAAAAGCATCTATCTTGGTCTTCATGGCTTGGATATTGATGTGGAAGAGTTTGGTCATGTCCTTCTCTTCCTGGTGATAAAGGATACTTAGATTCACCTCCTTCTGCATTGACGGGCATACAATATTCTCATCCACATCGAAGATTCTCTTGACTTGAATGATCGAATCTTTGGCTAGAAGATTATTTTTTATTGCAACCTTCTTATGGTTCTTTGAGTTTAGCTATGGATGTAGTTTCCAACACTTTTCCTCAGTGTGACCATCAATATTGCAATGGTTACAATGGTTTTTGGTGGTTGTTGTTTTCTTATCCTTTCCCCCCTTCCACTTATCCTTCCCCTAGTTGGAAGATTATTGGTACTCTTTCTTCTTGGAACCACTTGGATGTGATTTCTTATGGACTATGTTTTCTAGATATTGTGCTTGTACACATGTTTCATCCACTTTCCTTGGCCCAAAAATCATCACCTTATTTCGTAGATGACTATGTAGATTCCCTAAATACTTTAGGATTACATATACGTTCATGTGAGAGATACCCAACAAGATGCCATCTTTCTAAACTTGGTGGTGTACTCCTATACATTCTATCCCTTCCTTTTCCCAAAGTAATTCCAATGGATCCATTAGTCCTCTACATACCCAACACGATAGAACTAGGACTTAATGAGGGTTTTGAAATCCTCCCACTTAGTTACTAGGCGATCACCCTCCATCCTATGTTTATTTTTGTGTCTTTCCCACCAGGTTAAACCATGGCCCTCTAACTTCAGTATGGAAAACTATATCTTTTTCTTCTCATCTATATGGTGAATGTTGAAATAAACTTCTAGTTATTGTAACCAAAGATTCAATTTGAATGCATCGATATCACCTTGGTATGGATTTATGTTCACTTTCACTTCCATACTGAATAGGGATTTTGAAGGGTTAACGACACTCCAACTAGGATTCTCTTTCTTGGGATATTTCCTCGACTCCTTTTTTGGGTCTTCATTATCTCCCAATTTCACTTCTGATCCAATCTCAAAGTTAGAGCCTCGAGACTATACAAATTGTTTGATATTTCTTGCTAGAGCTATCATGAGGAGAGACATATTGTGAGACATGTCAACAAATTTCTCTTCCAACCTCACAAATATCTCGTCTGCTGGATTTCATGGGTTTTTATGAACACACTCATCGACTGTGGCTAGGGTTCTACGAATTTATTCTTAAACAATTTCTAGATCCTTGCAACTTCCCGAAAATACTCCAAAGAAACCTACTTTGATACCATATGATCTGTAAATTGTTGTGGATATTCCATTAGAACATTTCATCACAACAAATCTTATAATATTATGAAATCTTATACTTATGTGGTTTATTTCTTTAGATCCCAGTTTTATTATCTCTAGCTTATGGCTTGAGTTTAAGAAATAGATGAAATATAAAAATTGAAGAACTAGAAAAAAATACACACCATCCACACAAATGAACATGATATTTTACTCGGGAAACCCAATATGGGAGAAAACCATGCTAGAAGGTGAGTCATGTGCTATGCATTCTTTGCTTCAGTCATAAAATGCACATACAAAGGAATGGGAGGTCACTATGGAGTTACCTTTGACATTGTGGCATAAACGAATATTATAGAATCCTATTCCTTCTCTCTTATTCTCATAAAATAACATTCTCAGATGTTTTTCTCAGCAATGGAACAACATAGAGTGAAAAATAATGGAACCTTTTCTCCTCCTAGTAGCCCAATATTTAACATAGCCTGATAGTCGTCTAGGGTTAGGGTTTTGATTTCCTCAACTCTCAATTAGTGTTAAGTTTTAGACCTTCTAGAATATTCTTGAAAATCCACACTTGTCTAGCCCCACATGTTTGAGTAATGGGGGCTGACATGGCATCCACTCATACCATGGTGGTCAACATGGTAGGTCAACTTGTGGGAGGCATAACGGTTGCATACGATCTCTGATTAAGGGGATCTTTGAACCATTGGAAAGGTCTTGGTGTGTAGAATATGGAATATTCCTCCAAAATAGTTTTGAAACCCAAAAAAATGTTTTTTACCTCAAAATGACTCTATAATATTTCAAACAATTTTTTAGATTCAATTTTCCAAATTGGGACTTGCCACTAAAATGACTCTACAAGTTGATTCCTCCAATTTTTTCCACCTAACAAGATAGATGAAAAATGATATATTGATACAATACACATCATTTTTTACGGCCAAGATTTTGAAGTAAATGTGGAGTCCTTGACAATTTAGGGAGAGGACAATTATTTGGAGACCTCCCTAGTGGAATTTTTGTTAAGCCCCAATCAATGACCTCTATTTACCACTTCAAAATTTAGAGTTTGGTTGATTCTAAGCCAATGAAAAAAATGATTTCCACCCTACCTTGAAGGGTTTAGGATCCTTTTCTTCAAGAATTCCCAAACCTTCTATTATCCCTCCTTCAAAGAGAGATACTCCTTTGACCCTAGGCTGAAGATTTCACTTATCTAATTTACAAGACTGGGGATATTCAAGATCCCCCATTTACAGAGAGAGGTCGGGATATTTTAGAAAGGAATTTGGAGAAGGAATTTTCTCTAGGGAGTTACCCATACCATCAATAGGGATAAGGGGAGGGGGCTTCAAAAGTTTATCCCAAAGATACTAGGAAATAAATCACCTATATGGGATTCAATAGGATTCAATATTCCAACCTCCAAGAGATAAAAAAAATATTCTCATAATTTTGTAAGGGAATAAGGGTAGAAGTATAATTAATCTTACTAAGCAATCTTGTCTGTAGAAATAAGGTGTAGGGTTCTCTTTGAGTTGGGATGGATATTCCTCAACTGTAGAAATCATTGGGTGGTTGTGATGTTGTATAACTTCAACATTATGAGCATTTTTCAGAGATTTCTAAGGATATTCATCATCTTCCTTGTGTTCTTTGTGAACACAAACTAATCGCCTAAGTGGGAGAAAACAATCCTTCACTAGATCCCCATTAACATGACATCAGCGACACCTAAATGGGATCCCTTCATAATATATAGATTGTATGAATATGGTTGGATCCTTTTTTATCATAATTTGTTTTTTTATTTGAGAGCTCCAATCCGACCATAATTCTAGCCATACCCATGTATCCCAAGTCCTTGTAGGATTTTTCCACATCATAGAATAAACCTAGGGTATTCCCAATTTCCTTGAGGACATCGTATGACCATAAGATTAGGGGTAAACTAGGGAGTCTCACCCACACTGGAAGAAAATCCATATGGGATAATTTTGCATCAAAATTCAAATGCCACTTCTTCATAAAGAGGGATTGAGAACCCTGTGTCCATTGAGATTTAATATTTTTGTTTACATATTCTCTTGAATGAAGAATCCATACCAACCAACCTTTGAACAAAACCATAATGCGCAAAAAGTGGCTAAGTAAGCTTGTTAAATTTTCCTTAGTCCAAGATTTTAGGGTTTCAACATTCATCATTTTTCTTAGGAATCAACCCAATATGGCTAAATCCTCAAGCTCCATAATTTCATGGATATTGATGCTCTTTCAAAGTTCCATATTTATTGCCTCTACTTTTCTCTTCACACACTTGTGTATTTTCCTTGTGTTCCCCAATCCTCTCGATCTCAGATCCTCTTAGTTAGAAGTTGGGTATTTACAAGGGAGAGCATCACTCATGTTATTTTCAGACACCATACCTTCTATAAAACCTCTATCGTCGGTGCCTCCCCGAGATTTCGAGACCCCTAGAGACATAGAGCTTATTAACCCTAGTAGCATGTATTAGAGAGAATCACAAATAGTGTTTGATATGGGTAAGGATTTCAATTGAGGTGTAATAAGCCACTAATCTATTTCTGAGCTTGGGGAGTATATTCCCTAATCCACTAAGTTCTTCTACTTTTGTTTCCTTTTTTACACCCCCCATACAAAGTGATAGCTTAACAAAGTGGATGCAATAAGAGAAAAGGGAATATTCTTTGTAGAATCCACCTCATCATTTTGAGTTCCTGAAAGGTCTCAAATCATGTCACCCAAGATGGTTAGGGTGTTGTCTTCTAACAAATAGCTTCATACTTGGGATGGTTGATGTGGAGGAGGGTTAGGTTTATGACATGTCTCCATTTGTAGTGTAGCTAGGGGGATATTATGGGGTACCTATGGAGGTACTCAAGGGGAATAATACTAGAGATGTATTTTTATGTATGGAGGCCACTTTTAGTAAATCAGACCTAGTGTGAACATAATAAACGTAAGAGGGATTACTAGAAGGTTCCTTCTCTAGAATGTTCTTGGGTGGTAGATAGTATTATATAAATGGGTTTAAACAATGTAATGGGCATGTTGATGAGTATTTTGTTTAGAGCATAGTTCAATAGGAGGTTTCCCCCTCAAAGAGGCAAGTGAACATGAGTGGATCCCTTCCTTAAAAGCATCAACTGTAAGGTGTTTCCCTACCTTAAGGGTTTTCTATATAATAAATGATATTTTCTAAATTATTCTCTATATCTTGCACACGATTGTATTTTCAGGTCTAATGAACTTAACAAGTGGTATCATAGCAGTTTATTCAGCCAAGAAAAGGGGCAAGTTTTTTCTATTTTGCAGGTTTTCAAAAGAAGAAGAAAAAAGAAGGCCACGACACACAAGTAAATTTATATAGATTTTTGGAGAGAATTTGAAGCAACGGGTTGTAGATATGAATTCCTCTCAGAAAAACAACCAATTTCAACAAAAAAAATCATCTGAATCCGAGTTCGGGAGATCAAGATATCGTCGATTGAAAATCAATAAATTTTCAAGGTTTTTCCGAGGATAGCCGCGTGATGTTGCAAATATTTGTAGCAATTGGTGTAGAATTTTCCCAAACCAATTGTAGAACTAAATTTCTCTCACAAAATCAACCATGTTCAAAACAAAAAATCGTCAAAATGAGAGATCTGGAAGTGAATATATCGTTGATTTAAAATCAACAATTTTAATAGTTTTCATAATGGCCGCGAGATTGCAAATCTCATAACCTTTTCTAGGGTGCTCAGATTGATATCAAATCTATGTCATTGGATAGAGGATTTTCATGGATTTCATTTGATATATTATATGTAGTGCTTCTAATCGATATGTCATATGCTACAACCTATGAAGAATCTCACTCTCAAACCCTCATGTGCATGAAGGATGAAGATAGGATCAAAGCCTTAAAAATTATCCACATTATTCAAAAGAAAATTGATGAATGTAAGGACCTTTGTAATGTTCAGACCACATCCCCTTGTGTCATGGATGAATATGATCAAGAATGTTATGCCTGGTATAATTTAGAGTCTAATTGTGAGGATTGGCATATGGATAGTTTTCATTTTTCAAATGATAACTATTTGCATCTTTTATTTGATGACTCTACACCACCTTATGTAGAACAAATTATGGAGAGTAGTGAAGAGCCTTTTTTAATACTATTTTTCTGTAATCTTCAATACTAGTGTGTTATGTAGATGATTTTTTGGATATGGAGGGATCTACATATTTGGATCCACATGATTAGTGTAGATCTCTAGAGAACCATTTTCATCTAGCTATCGAGTTCCAATATCTTCAGTGGGGAGTTCACATGAGCACTTGGACATGGGACCCAAGTTTACACTGGAGCTTGGACTACTTCAACATGGTGGCTAGCACTTCTACATGGGACCATGTTTCTATAGCCTACTTTAGCATTATGGTCCACACTTATCCATGGGACCCTGGCATATGACTGTACTTCCTCATAACAAGCATTAAAGATGATGCTTTCCTAGGGGGAATGGAATGTAGTGTACCCAAGGGGAATGATAGAAGGGATGTATTATTATGTATGGAGGCTGCTTTTAGTAAATAAGGCCTAGTGTGGACACAATAAATGTAAGAGGGATTACTAGAAGGTTTTTGTCCTCTAGAATGTTCTTAGGTGGTAGGTAGTATTATATAAATGAGTGTAAACAATGTAATGAGAATGTTGATGAGCATTGTATTTGGAGCTTAGCTCAATAAGAGGTTGTCCCCTAGAAGAGTAACTTCTTTAAAAAAATGCTTCCAATAAACGGTTAAATTTGACGAGTATTTACTCGGTTTTTTTCCAAGAAATGGTTAAATTTGATGAGTATTTACTAGTTTTTTCTCTTTTTAACCATCATATACTAGAAAATTTAAAAATTGCAAGTCATCAGTGATGTCCACTTAATTTCTAAAATGATGGGCAAGTTGAAAATTTACCTATAACCATATATATGTGTGTGAGAGAGACATTTACGTTGTCTTTTTGAACTTTTTCACCAATGAAATAGAGTGAAATCACAATTTTCTATTATTTAAATTGCATTTTTGAATGCATATATGGATTTAGCACCCTGAAACACCCTAAGGGAAATAGAATTATACTGTGTTAATAAATACAATTTTTTGAAATTTTTTGAAAAGGTAAAATTCTAAAATTTATCCTTACTTTGAAGACATTTTTTACTAATAATTAAAATATGACAAGTTTTATATTTAGTTGTTCCTACTCGCTTGGGATAATTACCATTGAGAGGGGGGGATATTGGAAATTCCACCAAGGGCATGAGCAATGATTCTTGAGGTGTGAATTCAATTTGCATCTGAATTACTTTTTTTCTTTTCCCCATGTGTTGTAGTTCTCTTGGCATCATTACATGCATCCTACTTAGTGTTTGGTCGATTCTTTGTGTACAATGATTAGATCTAGGTGGAATTGAGCCAAAGAAAGAAGTTGAAACCTCTTATATAGTGCTTTTAAAAATTGAAATTGTGTGCAAATTGCTATATCAAGGTACTTTGTTAAGCTTTTATGTTTATGTTTTTAATGATGTTTTATTCTATATGAATTAGTTTGAAGATATTATGTTAAATGGGATGCCTTTGTATTTACAATAAAAATCAACAAAAAAAACATAATATCTAAATAATCTGCAAAAATAAAAATAATGTTAAATAAGATGCCTTTGTATTTACAATAAAATAACAAAAAAAAAAAAAAAATTTAAATAAACAACAAAAAAAAAAAAACTTCATGAAAAACCACTTTTTAGCAGAAACCTGTCATCAAAATTTACTGTAATAAATTTATAACCTACTTCCAATTAAAAAAAACTCAACCCTACACCCCTACCGACATAACTTCCAATAAAAAGCTCAACGCATAAAATATTTAATTATGATGTTATGGGATTTTATTTATAATTATTATTTTTCGGTATTCAAACGATGTATTAAACCAGGATTGAAATCTATAAAAGTGAATTATTAATTTATTTATTTTAACGCTTATTCAATTTATAGTTAAAGTACATTTATGTTCACGTATTAAATATGAGATAATACTTATCTCCTTGGAATCCTAATAATCTAATTAATAATTTGTAATGCTTCACAGTCACTGATTAATAAGTTGTAAAGCTTTCGACAAGTGCGGTCATTCGAGGATCTACGTCTCCATTTTTAATCCAACCACGTGGAAACGTATTGTGAGGAAGAGAAACCTCGACGTGGCTCAAAGGGTTGCCGTTCAACGAATGTTCTCAGAATTTTCCAGATAGCCTGCACGCCATTATATATACCAACACCTCAATACAGAACAATAGTGGCTATTCTTTTATATTAATTAGTTACTTCGATTTCGATTTTTTT